>CALNHX010003555.1:57561-147068 GCA_940337035.1 Agriotes lineatus | reverse complement strand
AGATCCTGGCACGGAGAAACATTATAATTATTTTAAAACACAGAAGGAAAGATTTGACAACAAATCCGGGTCAGCAACCCAGAAGGAGGATTTAGGACCAAAACAAAAGGCAGGAGAGGGCAGTAACCCTGTAGCCCTGGACAAAAGTAGTTTTGACAGGCGTGGGCCAGTAAAATGTTACAGGTGTGGAGACTTAGGGCATTTTAAGAATTCTACAGAGTGCCCGAAAGCGAAAGTTGTATTGACAAAAATAGAATCAGGTAGTGACTTAAAACGGCTCTTTGACCCATATACAATGAACGCCGAGGTGAATGGCATAAAATCCATGATTCTTAGGCACAGTGCTGCAAGCTACGATATTGTGCATTCCAGAATAATAAAACCCTAAGATTACACAGGAACGTATGTACACGTCCAAGGGGTTTTAAGTCAGGAAAGTAAAGCGCTACGGTTGCAAACATTGAACTGAGTTTGCCTAAAATTCAGTGAATACGGAAGGAGCTGTTACAAATTATCTTCCTCGCGGATATTCTAACTTATTGTCAAACCGAACATGAGAACTGATGAAAAATAAGGAGAATGGGGAAATCCAGCAAGTTTTTGCGCTAACCAGAGCAAAGGATAAAGAAAAAGAATACTGGCACAGAATTCCAGGAAGCTAACAAGGAAACTACTGTAGAAATGCAGAAGGCTGTAGAGGGAAACAATCAGAAGAAGAAACTGCCTTAGAGGAGGTGAAACACGAAAAACCGGGGCAAGAAAGCAACGACCTAATTTCGGTGCCGAAATCGAAGGTGGATTTTTCGACATCACAAAATTATCACAGAGAAATTTAAGGAAACTACAATTGGAGGATTCGCAACTAAAAAAGTATTTCGACATGGCGGACTCTAAGAAACAAGTTAATGGAGCAAAATTTTATATCACAAGCGGAATTTTACACTAAAGATTCAGGATAAACTTGAGTGGAGCTATGAAAAGGTGATGGTGCCAAAGCAGTTACAAAAGAAATTGCTAGAGATTGAATACCACAATATGTGGATGGGGCATCTTGGAGGGAATAAACGATCAACCGCATAAAACAACACTATTGGTGGAACCAGTTGAGCCGAGACGTCAATGCAAAGGTGAAAAATTGCGACGTCTGTATGGGAGTTGGGAAATCGACGGATCGAAAGAAAGCACCCATGTGTCAAGTCCCTATAATCACAGAGCCTTACAAGCGAGTGAATGTTGACATCGTGGGACCATTAACCAAAACAGAGAAGGGAAATCGTTATCTGTTGACGTTAATTTGCAGCGCACGAAATTCCCAGATGCAATACCATTGAAGGTGGCAGATTCGTAGTCGGTGGTGAATGGAGTATTAAATATTTTTCTAGAGTTGGTTTTCCGGCGGAAATTCAGATGGATTTGGGGACCGTGTTCACAAGTAACCTGACATCTGAGCTTTTATTAATAGTTTAGTTTATCACCGACAATCAAACGCGGTAGAAAGAATCCATGGAGTCTATAAGTGAATCTTGAGAGCCTTGCGTTACGAGCATGGGAAGAAATGGAACTCATATGTAGATAAAGCGTTGTTCGCCTTGAGGTTTGCTTCACACGCAGCGCATGGGTTTAGCCAAGCAGAACTGGTGTATGAGAGACAAATTCGTTCGCCACTGAATTTAATAAAGGACTTGTGGATTGGTAAAGAAACAAACGAACCAGTGACCGTTTATGTTTTAAATCTGTTGGAGAAGTTAAAACAAATGCAGGACATTGCAGAAATCGCAATGTTAGAGACGCAAAGCAGGTCAAAAATTTACTACGACCGGAATGCGAAGATGGTAAATTACAATATCGGCGACAAAGTAATGCTTTATCAACAAGCAAGAACAAACAAGTTACAAATGCAGTGGACGGGGCCAAAGGAAATCGTTCCAAAAATATCAGAAACGAACTACACTATTAAAAGAACTCTCGGCAAACGACGGAAAAATTTAGTTCATGTGAGCTTGTTAAAACCATATTATGTGCAAGCAGAAGTAGTCGCGGTCAATCTAATTCAACAAGGGGAAGACAGAATTGATATCGAAATTCCTGACTTGGAAGTTGACCACTCAGAAATGCTAAGTGCTTCTAAAGTGATTGATCAAGCGAAAGGAGTAGGACAACTGACCGGAGTCCAGAGGAAAGAGTTGGAGGAGTTAATCAACGAATTTCCAGGATTATTTTCTGATCGGCCAGGACGAACTTATCTGATCGAACATGACATCGCGCTAAAAGAGGAGAAGATTGTAAGGACACGGGCGTATTTTCATTCGAAGCGTGTGCGGGAAATTATCGACCAAGAAATCGACAAAATGTTGGAATTAGGAGTAATATGGTCAAGTAACAGTTCATATTCGTCACCTATAATAATTGTAGAGGCAGAGGAAAAAAACCACGACCGAGCCCTAAATGCGATTACAGTGCCGCAATAGCACCCAGTTTCAAACATAGAGGCATGTGTGAGGAGATGCAGCAAGGCAAAGTACCGCAGTCTAATTGATGTGTTTAGGGCCTATTGGCAGATAGGAATGACAGAAACGGCTAGTAAATACGCCGCTTTTATCACACATCGGGGAGCGTTTGAGCCAGTGACCTTAGCGTTCGGCTTGCAATCGGCACCATTTTCATTTCAGAGATTGATGAATGCCATCCTCGAAAAAATGGGTGAGTTTGCTGAACCATTTTTGGACGACGTAGCGGTACATTCAAATAGCTGGGAGGAGCATTTAGAACACCTGAGCCAAGTATTTAATGTTATGCATAAAGCAGGATTAACATTCAAGGCGAGGAAATGTGAATAGGGAAAAGCCGAGGTTGTGTACTTAGGACACAAAATTGGCCAAGGTTACAGGAAGCTATCTGAGGCGAAAGTAGCGACTATTCAAAATTTTCGGCGACCGGAGACAAAACGTGACATAAGAGCATTCCTCGGGCTAACAGGGTACTACCAGCACTATATTCCAGCGTATACAGATATTGCGAGCCCACTCACAGATGTGTTGCGCAAAAATGCAAAAACCAGAGTGAAATGGGATCAACAGAAGAAAACGTTGAATGTATAACTCTGGACCAAAACGTCCCTTGCATGATTACAATTGATTAGGTACTGTTCTCGCTAAGCTGAAGAATTAAACTACATGTGCGGGAGGGAATGATACATTTTACTCCCTAGTAATACAAATAGCTATAAAAAATGTATTAGGTAACTTTGGTGTTGACTGTTGAAAGTTAACAGGTGACTGATAAACCTAGTTAAAAACCGCTGATTGAAATAAGAATTTGTACAGCAGATACAAAAACAGCTACAAACTATGAAAACTAAGAATTTTTTATCTAATGAGATCGTATCAATAATAAAAGATATTACCATTCCAACTACTTAAACTTTTTGAAACAAAAGACAGGTAAATTGACATAATTGAGGATACTTATTCTTTCACAAGTCCAAACACTAAGATGTACTTATATTTTACAGATTGTTATAGTAATTGTCCTTTTGTCCTATATTTTAAACCAATGTTTCTGATGAAGCTAACAATGAATTAGCGAAACGTAAAAGATATTTTTTAATAAAGATAATTTTAATTATGTGTAATGACAAAAACGACAAAATTTTTTACTTACATTGTTAAAAAAATTTAAATTAGGTGATTTTAATTTACCATCTGACCAGAAAAAAGTAAATTACGCCTCCAAAATCCAAACCTAATCGGCGTCAACAGGACTTTATTTGTCGACTTTGCTAACTATTGCAAAGACTGCGGTTTGTATTCGCAGCGATTAATAATGGCAAATACGTGACATAAACATCATTCCTTTTGAAGCGATGATAAGGACATTTTCAGGCGCAAATCTGACGCATAGTATCCGCGATCAGATTACCGAGTTACAAAATAAACAATAAACCACTATTAAAGTTCGATACCTTCAACAGAATTAAATTGATTCAATAATGTTAATACCCTAATATCCCCTCCAAATTGTACGTAAAAACCCTAAAAACGTAGCTAATAACATTTTACTAAAGTTTGTCGTTAACAGCCTCTTCAGATCCCTAGAATTAGGAACTTGTTCCCAAATCTGGTAACACTGCTCGTGACGCGTCGTACAAAATGCGATAGTTGCCGTTTTCGACTCGCCAGATATATTAGACTTCTATTGCTCGGGGAACACCCTATTGCGGTTTGCTTAATATGTAACTTATCTTACTCTTTGCGTTCTGGAGATTTGGAACCCAATCGTCAGTAATTCAGTAATTGAAATACCACAAAGTAATTCAATTACCTCGAGTAATTTCAATTACCACAGGTAATTTAAGTACTTGTAAAGTAATTTAAATACTTTAGAGTAATTTAATTACACAAAAGTAATTGAGTAATTGAATGTAGTAATTAATTACTTTCAAAAAGTAATTTTCAAGTACTCTTTAACAAAAATGGCAATACTCAATTACAATTACCGCATTTGAAAAGTAATTCAATTTCAAGGCAAATACACAAAAAGGAATTTAATTAGTAATTTAATTAAAAAGTAATTAATTACTGCCCAGCTCTGCAGGTACCTACATTTTAACTGCAACCATCACAAAACATAAAGACGTGTTGTAAAAAGTCCCTACGGCAAAGCAAAAGTTGTTTGCTCTAATAATGAAATTTTCAAAAAAGGGAAAGAATTTATTATAAATGTTTTAAAAGATAATGGCTATCCAGAGATTCTTGTTCCTAGCATATCTAATACATGAAACAATGCCACACACAAACAAAGGAATGACACTCAAAAATATAATACTCTAACTCTACCTTATATTCCAGACATATCTGACAAAATTAGACGAATTGGAAATAGATCCAATGTTAGGGCGGTATTCAAAATAATAAATACCTTGCGGTCAGTTCTTACAAAAACTAAACCGTTCAACAAAGAACAAACATTTAATGTATATATAGTATTCCCTGTGAATGCGGGAAATATTATATCGGTGAAACAGCCAGACCTTGAGAAGTTAGAGTTTAAAGAACATAAAAATATGATTAAAACATATCAATTCAATAAGGCACAACTGGCAAAATATGCTTGGAATTACAGTCACAAAATACAATGACATAACACAAAGATCTAGTCCAAACAATCGAGGTCAACTAACCGTAAAATTAAAGAAACGGCGTATACTTTACTTCACGAAAAAAAATGCTTTTCGCCTTTCTCAGTGCTTTAGACAAGAGTTGACTGTCAATTCTTAAGATCAGTTCAAGTAGGTAAAGGTAATCAAATGTCAGCTTTAAGCAATTTATTGGAGGTGGGTCGTTTTTCAGTAGCAGTGAAAAAATACGTTTCCTTAGTAATTTTTAGTTTTAATTGTTAATCGTTGATAACGCGAACAGATTGTCCCTTGTAACGTTCGATATTTAATATTTGTAATTTTTCAGGGCTGCGAAATACCCAAAAAAGACATGAACCTTGAATACTTGACTACTTTGTTTTGAGTAGTCTGAAATTTTAGCCCAAATGGTATAAGCTGTAATATAGCTATCTACGGCACAAGCCAATACAGAGACATTTCATCCATAAGGGAAAACTTTAGCTCACGAGGAAAATCAAGTGAGCTAATTTCTCCAAATGAATAAGATACCTTTATTCACATGTGGTATATAAAATATTTTCCAATACCTACATTTAATTAAATAAATAAGATTTAAAATAAAAAAAAAGTTAAAATAAGCTACACACAAAATAAGGAACCATGATATCACGGATAGAGCTGAAGTAAATACTAGCATCCTCGACTTAATAGATGCCAACAGATTAACTTGGTACAGATACATGATGAGGATGTCAGACAAAATATGGCACCAGAGAGTGTGGAAATGGAAGCCAACAATAAAACGCAAAGGGAAGACCAAAACTGTCTTGGAATTGTGGAGTAAATCAGGAAACGCTTGATAGCGGTTTACAAGACGAAGACTGAAACCATATTTCGGCTTCGCTCGAATGTTTTCTCCATATACCAATTACTTCAGGACTAGCCTGTATATTGTTTTCGCAATAATAATCAAATTGTATTTCGAATTATTTCAGTTCATTAGTTCGCTCATTTCGTACCGATTCTGGAAAGCCCCACAAACATTCGCTGGCTTATCTCAAAGGCCCAGCTCGCAGTTGTTCTCATTTCGATTGTCCAAACGTGGAGGTATTATATTTTCGTTCCTCAAACAAGCCCTTGCTTGCGAGAATTTTCTTCGTGCTAATTACGCCACAACGATTGTGTTTGAAAGCTAAAAATTGAATTCAGGTACGACGGGTTATTCTTTTCGTTATCCTCATATTAATTGCATTTCTTTAGCTTTTACCAGGAATTATTTTCTCCTGGAACTCACAAGTGTTATCAGGAATTATTTTTGCCTGGAACTCACAAGTTTTCCCAGGAATTATTTTCGCCTGGGACTCACATGTTTTCACAAGGAATTATTTTTTATCCGAAAATCTTCTCCTGGAAGTAACCATTTTCGCCTGATAATTTTACACTTAGAGGCCAGATTCCCGTCACAATTTTAAACGGCCGTCAGCTACCTCAGCGTCGATGCTGCAATTTGGTCTGATTTTGGTCAAGCCGCCTCATAGCGTTAAGAATAATCCGGTGTAGCAACTCCTCGACTGCACTGCCACTTAAGAAGTACAGGACGCCAGTGGTTAGTGCTTTCGGTTGTTAATACAGCTACGTTAATTGTGAACAGTAGCCCGTGCTCTTCAAGCATATTCGGGGTGGTTATACCAGTACTTCAATTTGTTTCCCATTGAGTAGAACATTCACTGTTATTTAATTAAAGATAGCTTTGAATTTTTATGCGCACTTTACGCCTTTTTGATGAAAAGAGCACCCACGTGTTTTTTTACAACAGCCTAGACGCCTAGACAGAAAGGTTTTCTTATAAATGACAGCGATATGCATATCACTCGATTTCCTTTGGTATTTCAATTAATTTAACGACCCACAAAGGGGTTATTTGTATTAACGCGTGTGGCAACCTTTAGTTTGTTTGCTTGTATTATTGCAAATTTTGAATAAACATATTGCGTAAATCACAGTTACTGACCGCAAGATTATTTCATATTTAATAAACTCTGATTACTTGTAGTTCATTTATTTTTAATCGAAACCATCTGGTTTCTGGCGCCCAACAATATTTTTTTGAAGACTTTACAGGGGTGCATAGCTGGTGATTTGAACCCACGACCATATCGCCGATTGAGTTAGCTCGGCCATCGCGGTAAGTGTACGAAATTTTTCAGAGCTTCCGTGTTGTACGCGCAGCAAGAAGGTTGATCTGCGGTTTTGGCTACCATCGTTAATAATTTAATTAATTAACCGCAGGTCAGCTTCTTTGTTGTGTCAAGACCAGAGAAACGCTGAACGGTGTACCCAGATCGGTTAATATATTGTGGTGGTTGCATCTAAAGGCACATAATTTGTTTGTGAAAGTTAATTCCTAGGGATGAGATTATTTATAGATTAATGAAAATATTTAATTATTAAAAAGTAGAAGGACACATTTAAGCAGTAAAAGAACAACATGACTATTTGAGATTTATTTAATAAATAACACATTGAATACAAACGTTGTAACGCAATCAATATTTTACAAAAAAAAAATCATAAATATATGGATATCTGACTTAGTAAAATAGTTGTTTAGTAATACCAGAGTTTAGATCATAATTGATACTAAATGGCAATCAGAATAAGCCATAACATAGTTTGAATTAAGGTGAAAGCCAAGTCGAATTATAATTTCAAAAAGTTACTTACAAAAAAAAATTAAAATTAAAACAAACTGCATTGAAATGTAATCCAAGTTATTAGTTTTAAAAAATTTCTATGAATATTTATTGCTATGGTGAATTGTGATTTTAGGTAACAGCAATTTTTTTATTTTCTGAAATGTACATGTAATTTTGATGAAATCAGAGATTTGAAAATAACACCCTTTAATAATATTATTTTTATTTTCTAATTAGCATAATAAAGTGTACCATTAATAACATTAACGAGGTGAAGAGAGAAATGAATATTTCAAAGACACTGAAGAATAAGTGAAGATGCAAATGCACTACAGGAGAATGAATTGAGTAGTGGTGGTACAGGAAGAAGTTCGACAACTACGATCAACAAAAATCCTCTTATTAGAAATTGGTAACGTAAAGTATGCAATTTTATGTAGACATCTACACGTGAATTGTATTAGGAGACACTGCATTGAGCGTATTGTTGGTTGGTTACATCTGAATTGGATAAAAGATATAGCAGTCACTGATGGAGAACCTTATCGAGCTTGTTGTTGGAAGTGAGAAGTATCCTGTTGTATTTGGAAAAAGAGCATTGCAGTCACTGGTAGTTAATGATGTCTGCACCTGAGTTGGACTTGAAGGCAGTTTGGATTGCTGACAATTTGGTCGCTGTTACAAGTAGGGCGATTTCTGTGAACCAGGGGCTTGCAGTGTTGGTGTCTACGTAAAGAGCAATTAGTAACAGCAGCCGTTGCAGTTAATCGAGGAGCTGTATTTTCATGGGCATTACAGGACATCGGTGAGCGGGTGACTTATGCTTGGTTTGACAAGGAGGCGGATAGGAGTACTTCAGTGAGGTGAACAGATATACGTTAAAAGATCTAGAAAGTAAATAAGGTTTTAAGAGTGAGTGAGTAACATATTTGAAGGGACTACTTATCATTGTCGATGTTTGAAATAATAAAATGTGTAGTAGATATGAGTTCGACTGACTTTTCATTTTAATGATTTTGACGTTGACAGTTGTAGAACTGTCATATCTAGTTTGAAGTAATTTTTCGTTGTACTAATCAATTACCAAGAATAATAATTATGATAATGCATCAAACTAACCTGATTTGAAGGTGGTTGTTCTACTAGGGCTAGCAAGGTTAATAAACTCAATAACTAAAAACTTTATATAAAAGGGCATATAATTTAATACATAAATTCATTTAAACTTAAATTTGTTTCAATCTAAAAAGGGTACTATACAAGCTTATCTAGTCTTTGTTCTACCCGAGTTAGTAAAGATTAAATATACTAAACATAATAGTAGGGTGTATAGCCGTATATATATATATATATATATATATATAAGTTATCATATTATCTAGTTGTGTGCTAGTTACCCAGATACACGTATGCATTTTTTTTAGCTGCTACGGATTACGGTCTATTTTATTCATTATGTATCAAAGGTATAAATCAGGGGTTTTGGGGTCGCGCATGAAAGTTATAGCGCGAGGTGCGGAGCACCGAGGGCTTTAACATCTTAACGTTCAAAGATATTAGTTACGCCTGAGGTGGATACATAAATGTATGTCTGGTCGACATTTGATTTAAAAAGTGTATACAGATTATATAATAGGTATCCAATAAAAACAAGCCAATTCTTCCGGTAAAAACCCCTATTATTAATAGGGCGTACATAAAGTAACATTTTTTTATCCACCATCGTTATCAAACTATTACCGGCTCTTTAACAGACGAATTCTACCATTGTAACTTGTGTACTGACAGTTATAAGGTATTATTATCGCCATGCGGAACAATAATTTCGTACATAGTTCTGACTGTTAAAGTCCTAATAAACCAATTAAAAAGAAATATGGTTTGCCTATATACTATATATGTATTCAATGTTTTCTTATATCTTTTAACGCTATTTTTGATAATTTGATCCACTCTATGTATGTTTCTCATATCTTCCTTAGCTACAATTTTCTATATTGTTTCCTTGCTTTTCCTGCCGTGTTCTAATTCCTAGTAACTTATTTGAAAAAACTATTCGAATCAGTACCAACTTTCGTTTGCAGCTACTAAACTAAAAAATCTGTAAAAGGCTTTACTCAGGACTTCCCTAGTCGATATTGTGACACTAAATAATTATAAAAATCAAACTAAGTTACGAGTAAAAGTAGCTTCATGTTTCTAATAAATTAAATGAATTTTCAAATAAAAAAACGTTACCGGTGGTCGAATTCGAAGGGCAGGCGGACCGCGTATGCAGCCCCAACGTTTTGTGGGATATTGCCCCGACCCTTCGAATTCCTGCGTTGCAGCTACGAGGGTGATTCAAATTTGACCTGCATTTTATTTTTTTATGAACATAATTGTAGAGATACTGTAAAGCGGTTTTACATTCAACGAAGTAGGCATGTTAGCTAACGCCATAAACCACTACACCTTGATTGTGTCAATACTGTCATTTGTATTAAGAATGTCGTGCAACAATGTGTCAAATTCTGTTGCACAACATCTAATTATTAAGGTTCCTTTCAATGAAGGTATAAAAGCGACTGATATTCATCAGAGATTTAATAAACAGTTTGAAGAAGGGTGTTTATCACTCAAAACCGTCTTTGAATGGTGTAAATCCGTTCACGCTAGTCGTGAACGCGTGTCGAACTTGCTGCATGCTGCCCGTCAAACGTCTGCTGTGAATCTTGGGAATATTCAGAAAGTTGACCAACTGACCCGGAGCTATAGGCGAATATCTGTGAAGGCAATTGCTGGGATTGTAAACATCAGTATTGGTAGTGTTCACACTATTGTCCACGACAAGCTTAAATCTAGTAAAGTTAGCGCCAGGTGGGTTCCAAAACAATTTTCCGCGGAACAACAGCAGAAACGACTACAGGTTAGCAGAGAACTCGGGCTTCGCTACGAGTATGAAAGCGATGACTTTTTGTCACGTTAAATTGAACTGGGAAGTGCTGCCTCACCCCCCACATAGTCCGGACTTGGCCCCAAGTGACTATGATCTCCTTAACCCCCTTAAAAAATTCGTGGGAGGCAAGCGCTTTGCCTCTAATGAGGAAGTGAAGAATCCGGTGCAAAATTGGCTACGTCGTCAACCAAAATATTTTTTTAGACGGGAATACAGAAGCCACCGGAGCGATGGGACAAGTTTATTTTAAAGGGGTGTTGTTACTTAGAAAAATTATGTAGCTATAATATTAATTTGTAGTTTGTATCGACCAGAAAAAAATAAAATTCAGGTCAAATTTGAATCGCCCTCGTATATTAAGTAACGAACTAATTTTTTGCTTCTTTTTGTATCGTTGAACATTTATTCTGTATCTATTCGGGCTCATTTTTGGTAAGAATAAAGCCTGTGCTCTGTACAAATTATTACTTGTATTTATTGCTAAGTTAAATCGAAAATAAACAAAATTGTATTATTTTAACTCTGTATATATTTGTTTGAAATTTTCTCGGTTTCATGTCAGGTAGATATAATAATAATAATAGATCTTTATTGTACAAAAGAATATACATTTGCCCAACAGGCGAAGTATCGGAAAACCGTTTTTCAACTCTGTCTATAACAAAATAAATTGTCAATAATGCACAAAAATTCATTTAAAAAAAAATGCTAATATAAAATATAAAAATAAAAAAATTAAATATAAAGGTAAATGCAGTCAATGCAGTTGAAAGTGGTGGAATAGATTATTTACAAACGCGAGATATATTTAATTACAAACTTAATAACATTATATAGAAAATAACGTAAAAAATAGCGTAGATACAAAGAGTAAATTTAATGAATAAATTAAAATGTCTACATTCCTTAATGAAAAAAATCTGGTGTGATACACTCACACAACTTCCTTTTACAGTGATTTTATAATTAGTCAAAAATTTCATTTTTAATTTTTAACCATTTGTTAAAAATTTTCAAAAATTACAAATTCTACAAAAACGGTACAAAATCGAGTGTTAGTTGAAGAGACAAATTTTCTCTAAAATTTTAAGGTGAATTCAAAAATGTAATAATATACCGGGTGTTTTATTTAAAATAGGAGTTAATAAAAAAAATATTAAAAAAAACAAAAGAAACCCACTTTAGAAGTATTCAACTGGAAAATCACCTATCTCACATCAATACACATTAAAAATGTAAGAAAAATGTAAAATTTAAAAAAAATCGTTAGAGCCGTTTTTGAAAAAATCGAAAAAAACTGAAAAATCACAAGAGTAAACACCTACTTCCGGTTATGCGATTTTCTTCAAAAGCTTGCTGTCTCATCTACATAGTACACAAAACTTATATATGAAGTTTCAATGCCATACCTCTTTTCGTTTTTGAGATATTCTGTTCACAGACAGACACACAGACAGACAGACAGACAGACAGACCAATGAAAAAAAATATGTTTTTTGGGATCAGGGGACTCTAAAACGTGAAGATCTGTTGAAAACTCAATTTCGAATTTTTGGGGTGAATCCAATACTTCCTTTATAGTAGTAAAAGGAAGTAAAAATAAACAAAAATCTCACTATGCAAGCTGTCTATTTAACAGAAGTGACTTTAATTGCTTCCTAAACAAGTTTATGCTATCACAATCTTTAAATACAGTTCTCAATCTGTTTAAAATATTGCATTCCAAATAGTGAAATCCAGACTGAAATTTAGTAGTTCTGTGTGGAGGAATACAATAATAGTCGTCATTTCTAAGGGTTTTACTACGTACAGTATGCCTTTGAATTAGCAACATCATTAAATATACAGGACAATTATTACGAACTACATTATACAACAAGCAACTATAGAATAGAGAAAACCTCTTTTCAAGTTTCAGTATATTTTGATTATTGTAGTGTTGTGTAATGTGCTCTCGGCGCTCAACATTAAAGGAAAATCTAAAACATCAGTTTTGAAGTACCTGAAGTTTATGTTTATATTCTTGCGTAAGAAAATTAAAATATATGCTGGAACAATAATCAAGATGACTTAAAATTAAGCTATTCATAAGGGTCCATTTGGTGTTTGATGGTAGTAATGATTTAAATTGATAGGTATAAAGACGAAAACTTTCCGAAACAAACAGCAATTTTCTTATTCACCTGAGGCAAAAAGGATAAGTTCTTATCTAATATTACACCCAAACTTTTGACGCACTCACGCAATGAGATTTCACTATCACTTATACGAATTTTGGCAGTCATTGTTGAGAGGGCTACACGTCGCACTGCTCTGGAACCGATGCATATGGCTTCTGTTTTAGTCGGGTTGATTATAAGACCATTGTTTTTCGACCATTCAGTAATCAGGTTTAAATGTTCATTTATGGTATTAATTGCATCATCAACAAGGTGCGGATCACAGAATAAATACAGCTGCGTGTCGTCTGCATAAAGATGTAGTAGTTATATCTTCGATGTAACATAATGTGGTAAGTCCGCAGTAAAAATTGTGAAAAGGATTGGGCCCAGGAATCTACCTTGGGGTACACCCTGTACAACTGGCAATTCTTCACTTATTTCGGGACCAATGGAGACGTGTTGGGTCCTGCTATGAAGATAATTGCGAAACCAATCAATAACTTGTTCACTACAATTGTAATACTTTAGTTTTGCAAGTAGAAGGTCGTAATTTATGCAATCGAATGCTTTAGTGTAGTCCAGTAAAAGAAGAATTGTAACTTTAGATTAGTCAATGGCTTGTACAACGTCGTTTGCTATTTTAAGTAGAGTAGTCGCTGTGCTGTAGTTCTTCCTAAATCCCGATTGCACAGATGGTAGAATATTATAACTATCTATATGGTCGTTGAGTTTATCACAAACTGCCATTTCTATAATTTTGGAAGCTGTCGGGAGGATACCTATAGGCCGAAGATGACTAAGCTGTACGGCTTTTGATGTTTTTACTAACGGACGGATATATGATTTTTTCCAAACTTTTGGAAAGGAACTGGTTGCGAAAGAAAAATTCAGAACGTCGCGTAGAGCATATTTAGCATAAGGAAGAACAAGGTGAAGCATCTTTAAGCTGTTGCTGTCGGAACCCACTGCAGTGGATTTGATTTTTCCAATATATTTTTCTACATCTACAGTTATTTCCGTGAAGTCCAATTTATTGTCAATACCAGGCCTAGTATTATTATTGTAAAACGGTAGCAAAGCTTCAGTATTGACTGTTGCAACAGGAACATTCGCGAAAAAGGTGTTTATCGCATTAGGATCAACAAGTAATGTAGGATCTCTAATATTTTTCTCTTTATTGTGAACATTCCAAAGTAGAACAGTCGGGTCTATAGCGGCCATTTTGTGTTGGGACATGGCGGCCATCTTGTTTAATCGGATCAATTAAAAGTCAATTAAACCGCGAATTAAACCGCAAATCAGATGCTCTAATTAATGTCGCGGATTGACCTAATTATTTTTGATGTGTGCTACTGATTAAATTACGCATTAGCTTCCGATTAAATTACGCATTAGATTTTTTATTTTCTTCCGGAATTACGCGGCGGCCATTTTTAATTTTCGTTCCATTATTTGAATTTTAAACTTCCCGGGTGTCAGCCATCTTGGTTTTCTGCGCCCGCACTTCTAGCGGAAATATTTGAATTTCAAACTGTTAAATCTTCCGTCTCCCTCATCGAAGCTGCTCTCGCAGGATGGATTTTTATATTTAAAAAATCTCGGCCTGGCGCGGATTTGAACCCGAGTTGCCTGGCCAGTACCCCCTACACCTAACCCCCTAAACTAGAGAGGTGTCTTAGAAATTTAAGGTTTGAGCAGTGTGCCATTCCGCTTGAGTACCGCTATGCTGTCATATTATAAAATTATTTATTTCCTGAAAATTACAATTAATAACAGATGAACTGCATTGTGCATAATTTAGAACCATAGTAATATTTTTAAAAGGCGTCTTCGTAAGTGTTTTATTTTATCAATAACTTGTTTTATGTAATTACAAAGCTTTCTCTTTTAAAGTTTTGACGTCATTGCATAGCGGGCTGTAAATTTTAATCGACAAAATGCATTGTTACCGGGGGATTGCGTCTGCTGGAGTTTAGACTTTTTATAATAGAAATTAAATAAATGAACTGAATCACTCAAATGTTTTATAACGCTCAGGATCAAGCGGTCTCTATTTAATAAATGTGTTTTACAATCAACCATTGTTTTATCTGCAGACGGTATAGAAAATCTATTTTATTTTAAATAAACGTTGTACCAAAGCGTCCAAGATACTGGAATTAATGTTAAAACGGCTTTGTATTTTAAAACTGACTTGTGTTTATAAAACGCGACGACAATTTGAGCGGGCTGTAAATTTTAATCGAAATTTTAAAATAATATTATAGCTCTGTAATTTTAAAAAACAATATAAAGTTACATTTTTTAATGTCTCCTTTGTAGCTGTTTGATTTTTGTGTGTTTTTAATATGCGTACAATTTCTAAACAAGGCCTCGATCTGATATTTCACGTCAAAAATTGCAGTAAATACAAAACGTCATTTCACAGCTCTGCCGTCACGCCGCCCGAATTTAAAACAACCTATTTTTCAAAAATTTAGATTATAAGAATAGGAAATGTTTAGCTTATTGTGTTTAAAGGTTGGTACAATTTAAAAAAAAATTAGATTTGCAACAGCTTTTGCTGTAATTAGTGCTTTTATTTTTATAATATGAGTGACGTGCATGCGTGGATTAACGATATTTCCATCGTTCTCTGCCTGCTATATAGATGGAAATTTCCTCTCGAGTTCTTGGTCAATCGAATATATTCCGGCGAAATGCTGTAACATATTTAAATTTATGTTGCTATGCGTGCTTACAAAAAGACGTTATGGAACAATCAATTAATTGATCTAATTAAATCCGCGGTTGTCAAATAATATCAAATTTTAAACTTTGAACACAACAGTTTTAAAATATTGCTCGGCTAACATCTTGTTTGTGACGTCACGCCGTTTTCACCAGGCATCGAAGGTCGTACGAGCGAAGGCAAATGCTTTGTTGATTTTAATATATTCCTGAAATACTAAGTATGAAAAGGTCTCATATAATATTATTAAATTATTTATAAAACCACGGCTATTATCCATTTTTCATATTTGAAATGCTAGAATATGGTTATTTTTATGGTGGTATGTGTAATTACAAAAGACATTATAGCCACGATGCGAACTTTCTATTTTGTCATCCTCAAATGGCCTAACAGGTCGTTGCCTGTCGCCCATAATTATATATATATCAGCAATAAGATAACATGAACAAGAAGATATACGTATTGCTTGAGTAAGAAAGAGATAAACATAGTAGCAAATATTGGAGAAGGCTTGCCTAATTTTAATTATGACATTTGTCAACTAAACATGCCTAGTACTAATATAATTTTTTGTATGGCTATCTTTTTCTTACTCATATAGGTAAGAAAGGGTGGTGCGTTGCTTTCAGCTACCGTGTTTCGGCTACTTTTCGATGTTGAGTCCGAAGATATCCGAGTCTTATTGTATAAGAATGGTTGTCCCCTCCGCGTTTTTAATTTAATTTGCAAGCCGTCTCCTTAAAATCATGGGAACATATGATTTTGTCGCTCCTGGAAAAAGCATGTTGTGACGAACAGCGATGAGTGGAATTTTTTTAAAATATTGCCCATACTACAGGCATTTCGAAAAGCAAAAGGTTTTTATTTATAAGTAAGCGTCTGAAATTGTGTCATTATATCGCTCAAAAGTGTATTTTAGTTTAAAAAATTCCAGTATAAATGCAAACGGACGAAAAGAAAAACGCAATGGACCACAAATTAACATAAATTTGAATAAAACAGAGAATTTCGTTGAAAAATGTTCTGTTTTAGTTTTAAAAATTCCAGTATAAATGCAAACGGATGAAAATAAAAACGCAATTGACCACAAATTAACATAATTTTGAATAAAAACGCTCAATTTCGTTGAAAAAATGTTCTGACACCGTCATTTCACTTAAAATTTTACAAAAACTGACATCATGTCACTTGAAATTATACAAAAACGACATTTTTATCCAATAAGCGATAAAGAAATACACCATCTCACATTATTTCACTTAAAAAATGATCACAGTTCGTTTTATAAATCGGTTTGAAAAACGAAAATGATGTAAAAGCTGTTTTTAGAGTTATTTCTAAGCATAATTTTGCAAATATTTTACACTTTTTTCTCTAACTTGTTGAAATTTTAGCAAGATTTGAATAAAAAACAGCCATTTCTGCAGCAATTTTAGTAAGATTTGAATAAAAACACAATTTCGCTGAAAAAGTTCTAACCAAAAACGACAAAAACAATATTTTTATAGAACTTTCATTGAAAAATCTTCTACCACAAGCATTTCTAGAAGCAAAATTCACGCACTTTCGCTGAAAAACGTGCTGTTCCACATCATCTCACATAAATTTTCACAAAAATCGACATCATGTCACACAAATTATACAAAAACTGCCATCACGTCACTTGAAATTATACAAAATACGATATTTTTATTCAACACACGATGAAAATTGAACAAAAATCACGCAATCACACATCATCTCACATAAATTTACACAAAAATCGACATCATGTCACATAAATTATACAAAAACTGACATCATGTCACTTGAAATTATACAAAAAACGATATTTTATTCAACACATGATGAAAATTGAACAAAAATCACGCAATTACACGCCATCTCACATAAATTTACACAAAATCGACATCATGTCACATAAATTATACAAAAACTGACATCATGTCATTTGAAATTATACAAAAAACGACATTTTTACTCAACACATGACGAAAATTGAACAAAAATCAGGCAATTACACGCCATCTCACATAAATTTTTACAAAAAGCGACATCATGTTACATAAGCTATGCATAATTTTGCAAATGTTTTACACTTTTTATAAAATGCATCGCTCAAAATTAAAAGAAATAGCAATTTCATTGAAAAAATCTTTTACCACAAGCATTTCGATAAACAAAATTCAAAAATTCTTGTACTTTTGATGGAAATACACACAATTTCGTTGAAAAATTTGCAAATGTTTTACACTTTTTTATAAAATGTATCGCTCAAAATTAAAAGAAATCACAATTTTTTAAATTATATCACACCATTATGAAATCGTAGATTGATTTTTTGAAATTTTACACTTTGTAGCTGTAAAATAACTTCAAATACTAATATTTTAGCTTTAGATTTTGTAATTATTTCAGATTCGTGAAAAACAAAAGCAGGGTAGAAATAAAAAAACACAAACACTTTGTAATAAACAAATATATTGTTCTTATTTCGTATAATACTTAATAATATAAATATAAATGTACAGCTGAATGTCTTATTTTCTAAAAATTTGCTAGCAATTTACAAAACGGTAGTTTGAGGTGCACAACATTTCAAATTAAAAAGGCTGCAAGTAATAAAATCAGAATTTCATTGTGTCATTTTAAAGTTTAAGATGCACCCAATCTAGAATTCCCTTCGTTTTTGGTGTTGATGACATCTGCCTTAGAGGCGTTTTTCTAACGGCTCTTTTTTGGAGGCGTTTCCTTATCGGCGTTCTTCTGACTGAACCTTTTTGATGTGGACTTGGATGAGTAGCTGGTGTCTTTAATTTATATTCTAAATCGGACTCGCAGTTATCAGTTTCCATTTCGGTTTTTCCTGTAGTACCAGTCGGGGTTGGCTTCTTTTGCTGTTTAGGTTTGGCTAGCAGCACATTAGCAACGTTAAGGTCTTTGATGTAATCAGCAAACTGTAGGCGTCCGGGTGGATTAATAGTTTTTCGAGGCCGCAGAGTGTCGTGAATTAAATCGACTATGTTAGACGCCGGTAAAATTTCACCCTTTATAGTAACGGTACCCTTGTGATCCCAGCTCACATCGCTTGAGGTACTCAAAATGCGTAGGAAAACTTCAGCTTTTTTCTTAAAAGTTTTGGGAAGTGTAGATAAAATAACGGCATTTGATAGGCTGTCACTGGTTGTTTCAATAGGTATTTTGATTGGCTGCCTCGCCTGGTTTGTAAAATGAAGGAATCGTTGTAACACTTGATTGTACTGGATCCATTTATCGTGATCAGTTAATTTGGACTTTAAAACTTTTTGCATTTCGTCATCAAGCTGTGATAATATATTTTTCTCCGCATCATCGCCAGACTTAAGACGTTGGACAAATTCCGGCGATACAATCAACATCTTCCGCTCTTTGTCCATTTTAGTCGAAAAGGAGCTCAATCGTTTGTTCTGGTAGAGCCGTCGTGAATAAACTAGCTTAAAATCAAGACTTTCATAATAAATATATAAAAAAATATGACAGGTACGGGAATCGAACCCGCATTCTCTCTCGAGATCAGAGCTTAAATCTGACGCCTTAACCATTCGGCCAACCTGCCTCCCTATATAACGAGCACTCTCTGTATAATTAAGAAAACATATAGTTTAAAAAGCCTTCTACATGCAATTTCATACAATATTTCATATAAATTAAGTCATATACAAATTTCTAAATCGGTTTTGATATATATTTTATCGAAAGACTTGACCCTCAGCTGCCGTTTTATTATTTGTCGTGATGCGTCATCGCTGAATTTACAAGAGCCAACCTGTCTGCGATGTGACGTACGCAATGTCTCCATCCCTTTTTATTTTAAAATTTTATAAAAGCAGAGGCCCGACTGATGCCGCACTAACACGTTTTAAACCATTATACTCTGTTACCTGGTGTGGCTGCAGTTTGGACCTCTGATTTTATAGAATTTTAAAATAAAAAGGTATGGAAACACTGCGTGCGTCACATCGCAGACAGGTTGGCACTTGTAAAATTCAGCGATGACGCATCACGACAAATAATATAACGGCAGCTGAGGGTCAAGTCTTTCGATAAAATATATATCAAAACCGATTTAGAAATTTGTATATGACTTAATTTATATGAAATATTGTATGAAATTGCATGTAGAAGGCTTTTTAAACTATATGTTTTCTTAATTATGCAGAGAGTGCTCGTTTATATAGGGAGGCAGGTTGGCCGAATGGTTAAGGCGTCAGATTTAAGCTCTGATCTCGAGAGAGAATGCGGGTTCGATTCCCGTACCTGTCATATTTTTTTATATATTTATTATGAAAGTCTTGATTTTAAGCTAGTTTATTCACGACGGCTCTACCAGAACAAACGATTGAGCTCCTTTTCGACTAAAATGGACAAAGAGCGGAAGATGTTGATTGTATCGCCGGAATTTGTCCAACGTCTTAAGTCTGGCGATGATGCGGAGAAAAATATATTATCACAGCTTGATGACGAAATGCAAAAAGTTTTAAAGTCCAAATTAACTGATCACGATAAATGGATCCAGTACAATCAAGTGTTACAACGATTCCTTCATTTCACAAACCAGGCGAGGCAGCCAATCAAAATACCTATTGAAACAACCAGTGACAGCCTATCAAATGCCGTTATTTTATCTACACTTCCCAAAACTTTTAAGAAAAAAGCTGAAGTTTTCCTACGCATTTTGAGTACCTCAAGCGATGTGAGCTGGGATCACAAGGGTACCGTTACTATAAAGGGTGAAATTTTACCGGCGTCTAACATAGTCGATTTAATTCACGACACTCTGCGGCCTCGAAAAACTATTAATCCACCCGGACGCCTACAGTTTGCTGATTACATAAAAGACCTTAACGTTACTAATGTGCTGCTAGCTAAACCTAAACAGCAAAAGAAGCCAACCCCGACTGGTAATACAGGAAAAACCGAAATGGAAACTGATAACTGCGAGTCCGATTTAGAATATAAATTAAAAACACCAGCTACTCATCCAAGTCCACATCAAAAAGGTTCAGTCAGAAGAACGCCGATAAGAAAACGCCTCCAAAAAAGGGCCGTTAGAAAAACGCCTCTAAGGCAGATGTCATCAACACCAAAAAACGAAGAGAATTCTAGATTGGGTGCATCTTAAACTTTAAAATGACACAATGAAATTCTGATTTTATTACTTGCAGCCTTTTTAATTTGAAATGTTGTGCACCTCAAACTACAGTTTTGTAAATTGCTAGCGAATTTTTAGAAAATAAGACATTCAGCTGTACATTTATATTTATATTATTAAGTATTATACGAAATAAGAACAATACATTTGTTTATTACAAAGTGTTTGTGTTTTTTATTTCTACTCTGCTTTTGTTTTTCACGAATCTGCAATAATTACAAAATCTAAAGCTAAAATATTAGTATTTGAAGTTATTTTACAGTTACAAAGTGTAAAATTTCAAAAAATCAATCTACGATTTCATAATGGCGTGATATAATTTAGAAAATTGTAATTTATTTTAATTTTGTGCGATACATTTTATAAAAAAGTATAAAACATTTGCAAATTTTTCAACGAAATTGTGTGTTTTATTCAAGTTTATGTTAATTTTGTTTATCGAAATGCTTGTGGTAAAAGATTTTTTCAACGAAATTGCTATTTCTTTTAATTTTGAGCGATGCATTTTATAAAAAGTGTAAAACAAAATTATGCATAGTTTATGTAACATGATGTCGATTTTTGTAAAAATTTATGTGAGATGGCATGTAATTGCTTGATTTTTGTTCAATTTTCGTCGTGTGTTTAGTAAAAATGTCGTTTTTTGTATAATTTCAAGTGACATGATGGCAGTTTTTGTATAATTTATGTGACATGTCGATTTTTGTGTAAATTTATGTGAGATGATGTGTGATTGCGTGATTTTTGTTCAATTTTCATCGTGTGTTGAATAAAGATGTCGTTTTTTGTATAATTTCAAGTGACATGATGACAGTTTTTGTATAATTTATGTGACATAATGTCGATTTTTGTAAAAATTTATGTGAGATGCTGTATGATTGCGTGATTTTTGTTCACTTTTGAGTTAATTTGTCGTCATCACATGCATATTTAGTAAATTGTACAAGAATTTTTGTAATAAAAATGCACAAAGAGCCCACGTAACTGAAGTTTTGTTTGTCGAAATGTAGGTGGTAGTAGATTTTTCAATGAAATTGCGTGTTTTATTCAAATTTATTTTAATTTGTCGTCAACACATACGTCTTTTCGTAATTTTTGCGTGCTTTTATTCAAATTTATTTCAATTTGTCGTCAACACAGACGTATTTTCGTAAAATTTTACTATTTTTTCAATGAAAGTTGTATAAAAATATTGTTTTTTGTCGTTTTTGCAGAATTTAATGTGACAAGATGCCGATTTTTATAAATTTTCATGGGAGATGATGTCGATTTTCTAAAATTTTAAACGAAATGCTTTGGAAATTGCATGTTTTTATTCAAATATTAGTATTTGAAGCTATTTTTCACATACAAAGTATCGAAAATTCATATAAATTAAACTACGATTTCATAATTGTGTGATGTACTTTAAAAAATTACTGTTTATTTGTTAAACGTTTGCAAAATTATGCTTAGAAATAACTCTTAAAAACCGTGTTTACATCATTTTTTCGGTACTATAAAGTCGCTTTGTAAAGATTTTCAACGAAATTGTGCGTTTTTATTCAAATTTTTGTTACTTTGGGAGTCAACACATACGTATTTTAGTAATTTTGCGTGCTTTTATTCAAATTTATTTTAATTTGTCGTCAACACATGCGTCTTTTCGTAAATTTTTTACAAGAAAAATGGTTTGACTTATATTTTTACAAGTATCCCTTGTTTTATTTGCAAACGATATTGAAAGGCTATTTTTTTTCAACGAAATTGTCTGTTTTTATTCAAATTTATGGGGGACAACCATTCTTATACAATAAGACTCGGATATCTTCGGAACACGGTAGCTGAAAGCAACGCACCACCCTTTCTTACCTATATGAGTAAGGAAAAGATAGCCATACAAAAAATTATATTAGTAGGCATGTTTAGTTGGCAAATGTCATAATTAAAATTAGTCAAGCCTTCTCCAATACTTGCTACTATGTTTATCTCTTTCTTACTCAAGCAATACGTATCGTATATCTTCTTGTTCATGTTATTGCTGATATATATAATTGTGACCGACAGGCAACGACCTGTTAGGCCATTTGAGGATGACGAAATAGAAAGTTCTGCAGAGTCGGTGATATCATAGCAAATTCCATTGTCTGTGCTAACAATCAAGTTAACTGAAAACGCGCCCGGGGCAAAAACCATTGCGAATAATTACACATTTTATGTTGAAAATTGAAAATAACCGCCGCGTAATTATGATCTCGCTATATAAAATAAGTAATTAATTTTTGAGTATATTTTTAAACTATTTCAGGACTATATTCGCAGAATCCGAAGTGCAAACAAATCACGAGCGAAATGAATTTTTAAAAAATTGCATCTACCTTTAATCACATCAAGCTGCAAAATTTCAGTTCTTAAAATTTAAATTTTCGAAAAAATAAGTTGTTTAAAATTCGAGCGGCGTGACGGCAGAGCTGTGAAATGACGTTTTGTTCAAATCCTTTATATTCAACAGGCCTCGATAGCTCAGCGGTAGGGGCCTAAGGCTGATGGCCAGAAAACTAGGGTTCGAATCCCACTCGGGTCCGCCGCAAATAGCTTTTTTTAAATATAAATAGTCCTTCTGTGAATGCACGAGAGAGACAACCAAGGGGGCAGAAGAGCGAGATAGATCTAGCAGTTTGAAATTCAAATATTTTCCGCGAAAATTAAAAACGACAGCCGTGAGAAGTGCGCGCCAGAAAACCAAGATGGCCGACACTCGGGAGATTTAAATTCAAAAAATTGAACTTAGAAAAAAAATTTGAAAATTTAAAATTCAAATATTCGCGCCAGAAAAAACAAGATAGCCGACGTGTAATTCCAGAAGTCCGTCGCGTAATTTAATCGGAAGCTAATGCGTAATTTGATCAGTAGCACATGTGAAAATTAATTAGATCAAACCGCGAAATTAATTAGATCAAACCGCGAAATTAAAACCGCGAAATCCGCGAATCAAAACCGCGAAATCCGCGAATTAAACCGCGAATCCGCGAATCAATTAAAAGTGGTGGGGGATAAGTGCCCTCATTCTACTCCTACCATAGATTCATGGTCTTTACTGTTACGGTTCACTCTTACGTTAATCTAGAATACTGCATTTTGTTGTTCCGGAAATCGTGACTTGCCGACATTTGCGGTGTTGTAGAACGGTAAATAATTGTCCAAATAAAAACACTCGTATATCAATTTTATACAAATTATTTGTTCTACAAAACATAGAAAAGTATTTTTTTTGTAGGATTAACCGAACGCGATATATTTGCGTAAAACCCATTTCAACCCTTAATTTCTTGGCTTTGTCGGGTAACAACTTTCGAATTGTTGAGGGCACGAGAAAAAGGTATTTCGAAAATTTGTGAGGAATTTCATAAACTACAAACTTGCATTGATGCAATTTCAGCGTCAGAGCAATAGGCAACGAGAAATTGCTTAAAAACCGTTTCCACCCCTTTTTCCAATATGGCGGAAAATAATTTCTCCGATCGATCCGAAAACTTAAAGTTAGACTCAGAGCATAGCCCCCCCCTCACCCATTAACACAAAATGTTGTTATCAAGTTTTGCATGTAAACCCCTATAACGATTTTCCTGGCGCCTCTACTAATACGTATCTATTTATTTGTTACGTATGTGACTGCTGTGATATTGTGGTTGTACCGTGCCTTCATACCCCATTTAATTCGTTATTTACAGTGGATTAAATAAACCATGTATTTTAGAAGGTTATTAATTCGAGATTTATTGATTGTTTATTGGAGAAACATTTTAGGTGTTAATAATCGACAGCAAAGAAAGGGGCAGTTTTGTTGTACGCGTCGTTTCCCATACGATTTCAGTTAAAGTCTACACATTATTATAGAAACCACCAAATATGAGCCCTGCGTCATCACACGCTGAATTTAGTAACGACAAACATGCGTGTACATTTGTTCACAAACTCCATGCGCACAACAGTGATAGCATTACAATAAGCGTGTGTTATGATTAAAGTGTATATTTGATTATAGTACTTTATGTAACTAGTCCTCAAAGCAAGGCTTTAGGGGACGAGTCGTAATGTTTCCGGACGAGGCGGAGCGAAGCGCAGCCGAGTCCGTAATATGAAGATGAGTCCTCTAAAGCCATTTGAGGACGTGTTGCATACAACGTTTTTTTGTATTAGCTCTCCAAACATTATAATATGCGGCATTATATTACTAGGCCGCGCGAAAATGTATTTTTCGCTCCCCAAACTGGTAACTTTGGAAACTGTCTAGGATCCTCAAAATGGCCTTTTAGAGGCCTTGTACTTAAAGTCGTCATGGCAACTAATGTTTGAGTCCGCTAAAATGTTGCCATGACGACTTTAAGTACAAGGCCTCTAAATGGCCATTTTGAGGATCCTAGACAGTTTCCAAAGTAACCAGTTTGGGGAACGAATACAAAAAAAGTAGTTTAAGTCACATACGCGCGTCGTCACTAAAACGTCAACTGTCAAATAATACTTGTGAAGTATTGTTCGTTTTTTCGGCGTTTTATGACTACTTTTGCAGGTTATTATTTACGATTTGATACAAATTATGTCTATGAAAGGTAAAACGTTACGTTCGCAATCTCAGCAACTCTTATTAAATTTATTGGATTACTTCGAACGAGAGGAAGAAAATGGGGGTTATCTAATTCCATTGTCATGTGTACAAAAGGTAAATAAAATATAATTCACCTAATTATATTTCACATCCATTGTTTATAGGGCAGCGGAAGCTCTAGGCATTAGAGTCCCTGTATATAATAAGAAATTATATACAGGGACTCTATAGGCATTAGTGTTTCTACTGTGAAAAGTGTCAAGAGTCGTTCTAGTATGAATCCAGTTTTATGTAGCCCTGGCAAGAAAAGACCACGTAAAAAGTTAAAATCCACTGATTTACCGGATTCCTCGAAAATGGTTATAAGGGACACCATATACACGATGTATTCGAAAAAAAGCACGTTGCCATCTATTCCCTGAATACTGTGTTAGGTCATTTTGGTATTTTAAATAGCCACCTAGGCTTTAGGGCAGCGTGCCCGTATGCTAAGCCCTTTTAGTTCTTTATTTGGCTCCATCGCCTAATTTCAGAATCACGAGTTCGCACATATTTAGCCCCAAAAGCAGTATTTTTCGTCGATTGGAGCTCCCCTCTGATGGCGTTTTTCCGAATTCCGAATCTTCTAGAAAGCACGCTGTCGTGGCGTGATACCATCGTGGCCCGCATTAGCTTGTTTCATTTTATCGCCTTGCGATTGGCTGCCAAGGTTTAGTCACGTGGCGGGACGCGGCCAAGGTGACCTTTGCCAACGCTTTCCTCGGGCATTCAGCCGAGAGCCGTCAAACAAGTAAGAGGTCGGAGAGTGTGTGTGAGTTCGTGCGACGCTTCCGCCCTTGGCGGGGGCGTCAGCCCTTTTTCCCGTCAAGTGCTGCTTCAGCAATCTTGCGATAAACTGTTTCGCCTTAAGTGGGAGTTGTCCGCAGCCCGTTGCAGAGAACGCTCGCGTGGTGGTTGCGGGTCGCAGTTTTCGAATTATCTTCGGCGTAACGTGGGTGTTTTGGAGCCCAGTTCCTGCTTCCGTAAGTAAGGGGTCGTGCCCCCTTCATCTCGACCTACGAGGATTTGTTCAGCAGAACGAAAGTGGCCCATTTTATTCGTCGTCCCGTTGTACGCGTCATTGACGCGTCTCCCGTCGCCATTAAGGCGGTTGTGCATCACCCCCATAGCCGTTGTAACATCGAAGGTACCTGCCACCTACGACCGCAGCTTGTCGCAACTCAACTGTACCAGGCTCCCTCGCCGCCTACGCATTAAGGTATGTGTCTTTAACCTGATTACCGCTGTGAACGCGAGTGCTAATTTAAATCTTCGCCGCCTACGCATTAAGGTGACGCGCATATTTGGACTCATTGCTACTTATTACTGCTCTTGTGCATTCATTCAGACTTGCAGACTGTTCAGAACGCGAGTGCTAATTTAAATCTTCGCCGCCTACGCATTAAGGTGACGCGCATATTTGTTGGACTCATTGCTACTTATTACTGCTCTTGTGCATTCATTCAGACTTGCAGACTGTTCAGAACGCGAGTGCTAATTTAAATCTTCGCCGCCTACGCATTAAGGTGACGCGCATGTTTGTACTCATTACTACTTGTTACGGCTCGTTACTGCTCCTTACTGTTCATTACTGTTCACTACATGTTCAACCTCTGTCGTTAAGTTTAGAGCGCGCGTGCCAGCTGGTGCCCTTAATTATAGGTTAAGTATAGATATAGGGCGACGCATTCTGCTGCCCCATTGTAACCCGAAGTTCAATATATGATTGGTTAGTTAAGGGAACTATTGTTTTGTTTCGGCTTGTGCATGTTCTGTTACAGATAGACGCCCCTTCATTGTACTGAATATTGTACGACGGAACGAGGAAGCTCTGAGTGGACAGGTGGGTAAGACAGCTGCGTAGTCGCGGTCGGATTGACACCTAATTACAATCTTTGCATAAGGCATTCCCGAACCTGTTATTTGACCTTGCAACTCTTGAGTAATCCTATTGGCGGAGTATTTTGCATGCTTCGCTCCCGTCTAACCGTCCAGGCCCGGTTAGCCGGGTTAAGACAGGCTTGGTGGCGCCCTCATGATTTCGACATACCCTGTATATATTATGCCATCACGCGCTTGCCCAGAACGTATCGTGTGACTCACGCCCGACTCCCTGAGCGTCCCAGCCGTGGCCCATTAGCCTATTCCGAACCGATTTCAGGGCAAGTGTGCCAGTTTTTCAGGACTGATTCCGTGGTGCGATGCTCACCTTGGGTGGGTGTCGTAAAGTTATTTTAATACCGTAACAACTGAAGTGAAAGAAAGTCATATTTTACTCAGTAACACCAGCTTAAATCGAGTTCTACATGATATCGGTTTTAATTTCAAGAAACTGAAAAAGAAAGTGTTGCTATTATGCGGCTCCAGTTTTTAAAACGTTTCATGGAGAATCTAAATTCACCTCATCCACTGCAAGTAGTCTTTATGGACGAAACGTGGATTTATTCTAAAGAAAATTCTGGAAAGTTCTGGCAAGGTTCAAATATTCGCAGTGTTAAAAACCCGAAGGTTATGAAGGAAAACGTTTCATTGTGGTTAATGCTGGGTCTAAATTAGGGTTTGTCGAAAACGCATCCCTATTATTTGCAACAAAATCTTTAAAAGAAGACTATCATGGGGAGATGAATTCAGAAACCTTTAAAAATGGCTCATAAACCATTTAATTAATAATTTGAATGAGCCTTCATCGATAATATTGGACAATGCTTCTTACCATTCTGTTTTAATAGAAAGAAATTCCTCAACTTCCTGGAAGAAAGCCGATATCATAGAATGGTTGACTACAAATTCCATTAATCGCGATCTAACTTCATTTAAAACTGAATTACTCGTACTAGCCAAATCTCACAGAAAAGAAAAACGCTATGAAGTAGATGAATTACTGAGAAGTTATGGTCATGATGTTTTACGTCTACCACTATAATCATTGTGAATTAGTTGCCATTGAATTAATATGGGCACATGCAAAACAATATTACAATAATCACATCGGCAGGGATGGTTATGGTGATGACCGAGTTCTTGCAATGTGGAAGGAAGCATTAGAACAATGTACCAAAGATGTGTGGAGAAATTGTGTACGTCACACTGAAGAAAAAATTAGGACTTGGTATGAGCGTGAAAGGATTTTAGATGTAACTGTTGATGAACTAATCATTCATGTTGGCAACGAAACAAGTGACTCTAGTTTAAGTAGTGATAGTGATTAAGAATTGTAATTATTAATATGTTTACATTGAATTATTTTTTGTAGAATTGCGTTGTGGAAGAAATACAGTTGTATATTTATTGGTTAGATTGTTATATCATTTGAAACTGTGTATTGGTAAATGATTTAAGTTGCATATAATCTTAGTCATCAATAAACCCAAATAACTAAAACAATATAATACAAAATGGATTTGTACATTTCTTAGTCAAAACGAAAATAATCACACTGACAGCTGTTTGTTTCCCGGATAAAGCGCCACCTATTGGCTCCTGATTGCTTGAGAATACAACTGACGCTAATTTGACTAGCAAGTAAAATCTTACATCATACGGATATCATTGATGACGCAGGGCTCATCTTTCGTGGTTTCTATTAGAGTGCTTTATTAACCAGGCAAGCTTATCCCACTAGATTTTGTGTCACAGGGATTTTAGCGCCAAGCCGTTGGCTGCGCTGACCGGTAACCGTGCATTCTGTCGTCTGTCAACCAAGCAAGACTAGAAGCCGTTGGAGTACGTACTGCTCGATCCAGACGAACAATGCATGCTGATTTAAATCTTGGTGCATCCCATTACGATGCTAATTATAATTACAGTCTTCATCCAAGTGTGGTTATTTAAATCTATATACAGTGTGTAGGTGTTGTTCTGTGCTGTCAACTGTATCTGTCAGTTCTATCGAGTTCTGTCACTCGTCACTGTTTTTTGAACTAAGGTACTATTAAAGTTCTCTAGTTAGAACCGCGTGCGTGTTAGTTAACAGTGCTTTCGTTTCGATTTTTTCTGCTTTCTTTCTATTTGTTTAAAAACCAATCTTTTTTAAGACGGATAAAATTAAATGACATGATCGTTGTTTTTCCGACTTCCCGTATGCTATTTGGAAAGTAACTACAATTTGAATTTGCCGCCACTTTCAGTAACTCAAAATGGCGGACGAGCTTGCTCGTATAAATATAGTACCTTAGTTTCTATAATACCCTTTTTCTGTGACGTCAGAAATAACAAAACATAGCGTTTAAAACGTATGTCTTATATTCCATTGAAATTCAAAAATATCATTTAGATCGCAGGTAGTAGACTTTAGAAAGAATTTGACATATACCTAACCTTTAATGTAAGGGATGCTCATTTAAGCACATTATTCAAACCAAGACATTCTTGACCTACATAATTCGACGTTTCTCCTCTTCGAAGAAGTCCCGAACGCCTAAAATAAGATTTTAGGCTTGCTCGCCTGCTTGTTATTGTGCGTTATTTTACTGTCATTTTGGACAAATCTCACATTGACAGTATTATAAAGCAAGCCGTACTTAAAGCGGACCTGACCAAAAACTGCAGATTTTTTCGTCCAGTTCCTTATAGTTAAATAAAGTGAGAAAATTGTTACGTCACAGCAAAAGGGTAATGTGTAGACTAGAGTGCTTTATTAACCTTAGTATAGACCTTATCAGGTTTGAGATATAGGGTCGTGTTATCTCAATTTAATTGAAACTTTGTCAAACATGGCGCTTAATTAGATCTATTTCTATTTTTAGGATTTGTTTCTCTCTTTTTCTTCTTCGTTCAGCCTTTGTTCGTCCACTGATGGACATAGACTTCCGCCAGTTGCTTCCATAAGTTCTTATCTCTGGCAATGGTAATCCACTGTCTGCCTGTGACGCTCTTTACATCATCAATTCATCTTTTTAAGGGTCTTCCCACACTCTTCTTAGTTAATCGTGGTCTCCAATTCAATAATCTTTGTGTCCACCTTCTAGAGTCAAGCCTCGCTGCGTGACCGGCCCATTTGCCATTTCAGTTTAGCTACGCGTTCCACCACGTCTGTTATCCCGGTTCTAGTTCGAATGTCATAATTTCGGACTTACATACGGAATTTGTTTAATTGTTGCAATTTATACATACCCCACTCTCCGATTGAATATTGAGCTAACCTTTGAATTATTAACTTTGGGGTAAATTGGTTATCGTGCAAAAACCGTTGTGCTCTGTGCATTTGTTTTTTATTCAAATTTTATTGCGGTTTTATAATTTAATGTGATAGGCCGTTTCTAATTTTTCCCGGTAATATTATATATCTGAATTAGTCTATCGCCATTATTATTTATTACTTCTTTTTCATGCCGTCCGATATCTTTCGTTTTTCTATTTCTACCGACCTACTGTTTAGATCCCCAATTATTATTATTTGTTTGTTTGTTAATTTGTTTGTTAATGGACAAGGTCTAGGCATGCAGAGTAACAGGTACCTTAGATTACTTCGTGTTGTTTGTTCATATTTTCCAATACTGTAATGGTACTTCCATTCAGCCCCTTAGTTAGCTACCATATTGCAACAGTACGTGAGGTTTAGGTTTAAATTTAAACAAGACGTTCCTTACGCCTTGATATTTGAATAAATATCTGTCCTTTGTGTCCGTGAGTTAGCCCGGTGTATACATGCAACCTTCTTAATCTCCCATTTACTGGCTTATGGAAAACTTATATCTGCCAAAAAAGGAATCTAGTTTCTTTTGTAGTGTCGTCGGACTGAAACTGACTTGAGAATATGCACAAAAATGCCAATTTGTTTACATCAATCAATTGACTTCAAAACACAAATAAGAACATGAAAAACAATAATAGTAAAAGACATTAGAATCAACTTCTATAACGCATACGCTCGAGGGAGCTGCATTTGTTCACATATACGTTTAACCACATATCAAAAATATTACTAGAATATGTATCGCACCGAAATAACTGTCTTTAAATACGCAAAAGTTAAAAACATTTAAAGGCGGTCCAGGTTGAAGCAAGCCCTGTTCTTATTTATTATTATTGTGCATCCAAAGCGGCACAATTTGCGTACGCAAACGTATTTCTTAAGCGCAATTCTCACACCACGGAAGCGATTACTTATCGCTCTTAGACTGAAGCATTTTACCTAGAATCAGACTCTTAACTGCTGTGTCGCATGTGGATTTGGCTCTGGATTACGTCATTCAACCCTTAAAGAAAAGGTGTGTAAAATCATTACACCGACTGGTTTGCAATGGAGAAATTCCGGTACTACTAACTGTTCATTCACGGTTATCCGACGTCACGGCTTTGTAACGAAGGCACTTTTGGGTGCGTCGTAAATTAATGTCTCAAAATAATTATGCCCTAGGTTGCATTTGCGTACTTACAAACGCTTATTCTCTGCACTTTTACGGGTATACAGCAATTATTGGCTGCAAGGCCATTTTAGGCTCGCGTCCCAATGCCGTGTTGTTCGTGAAATCATCTCAAGTTGAAAATCCCCGCACTCCGCTGCAGGCCTGAATTCGCGTTTTACTCTGCACAGGCGAATTTAACATCCCGACTCTTACTACACTGGGACGGTTTTGCGAACATTTCGATTATACTAACTACAATATTAAAGCTAATTACAATACTAGAACATGGAAACTACAACTTAGCTTATATCTTTAAATGTGAAAACAAACACTACAGGCTCGTTTCAATTTTTCATAAAAATTGTCAAAAAATTATTCTTTATCAGTCATGTACTCTATTAACCCTTAGCATAGTCATATTTTGTTCATACGTTTTCATTACAATTTTTATCAATCTTTCGTCAGTTGTTTTTTCATCAATTTTTCTTTTATATTTTAATGAAAATCTGTTTACACAGTTGTGGAAATATTAATTTACAATTTCATGTAACGCAGGTATCTGAATAACTGCACCAATGCTAACCACAAACTATAAGGAGCCGGCCTTTTTACTCGCTTCTGAAAATGTATATATTTTTACTAATCCTTAACATTTTGTCAGTTTTATCTAGTTTTAGTCGATTACGGATTTGTATAGCTTTTTTTGTGGAAGTAACTATTTATAAAAAATATATGGGAAATAGAAACCAGAACGTTGCTGAACTGGCCAATGGCTTCAAATTTCAATTCAATTTTTAAAAACGAACACGACTATCTGTAATACTTCTTGGAGTAATGTCAATATATAGCATGTCTAAAAATGGCATTTGAGTTTTGGTTCTACAATATTTCATGTTTTTAGAAGATGGCATAGAGAGTTTCAAGGAGAAGCAATGACTCATTCACTGGAATCCTTCCCCGTGCTAACTATACTTTTGAGAAAGTTGTTAATCTATATCGAACGACTTCCTAAACAAATTCAAGAGATTTTTATAGCAAAAGGCTATAATTTAAGCTTCCAACGAGATTAACACGTGTTGCATTAGTTGACATAAGATTTCATGAAATTTACATCAAATTCATTTGGGAAGGACAGTGCTACAGGTCACAGAAACTAGATTAATTTTCAAGGTAGGTCATGAAAGGCGCTGTGATCATATTTGATGAATTGGCAATATGTGGAAAGTTGTTAAACATACAAAGTTTGGTTACATTTTAAATGGCAAGTAATCAGTAACGGTGGGTAGAGGGATTTTGCGCAGTGACTAAAGTCATATGACAGATTCTTTGTGTTTTAAAGTGTGAAAATTGCTGTTGCTGTGATAGAAGGTTTAGCAGAGCCTGGTTGTTCAACTTAACACCATTATTTCCGCAATCCTTTTAACATTCAAGAACTGATAATACACCATACCGCAATGTTACGTACGCCTCTGATTTATTGTGTCATTTAGCTTAAATAAGGTTAACAATATCAATATGATAGATGTAAAAATGTTACCAATACGAAACTTGGAAATTATTAGATTCTAACATTAGTTCCGATTTTCACCGCGTCTCAATCTAGATTCTGTGGCCTGTACTGTGCTCTTTCCTATCTCTTGTCTTTAGCGTGTTCAGCATTTTTAAGTTATATAAAGTAGAATCTTGAGAGTTAAAGTTTAATTTTAATTGCTGAAAGACAATTGAAAATTTGTATTTAGCAAAGGAGTTGGTTGTTAAAATGAAACTTTTGGAATTACTTTTAACATCCTTTTCGTCCATGCGTTTATGAAGCTTGCTAAATGTAAATCGTCATACAGATGTTGAGACAGTGAAAGCTGAAGAAATTATAGCTAAAACAAATATATTTTAAATTAAATATTTGGCAACAATTAGAAAATGTAATAGTTCTCATGTGGCAAAACCTACTTCTCAGAAGAATTTGGCTGTTGCCGAATATTTGTCAAGTCAAGCCTGCTCGCATGAATATGCGTTTGCGTTTGAATTGTACATATTTTCCCATTCAATTAAAGTTGTACAATCTAAAAACCTAACGCGATTGTCAATTTTGTTTAGAAATCGCATCTTTGCAAGGTCCAGGGAGATATTACATCGCACATGATGGCTCTAATTCATAAGCTCTTCAATATTCGCGGCTAAAAGCTTGCCACTGCAAGGATGCCAGGACGAGAGCAAATGAAAACCTTCGCTTGCATCTGCTGGTGTTGTTTTTCCGAGGGACCCAACGGGCGCAATTAACATACGAATCGGCGTACAAACAATGACGCGCGTCGTCACTTTCGTTTTCGCAAGGCGGTTTCTCCACGTTCCAGTTGTTTGTGTGCCACTGCCCGTCATGTGACTCGACCAGTGGCACTCACATCCGCCTCGGTCGCGTGACCGTCAAGGCTTTCTAAAAACAGCGCCATCTACGACCGACGCGATCACGCGCTGAGATGCAAACTGAAAAAGAGTGGTATGCGGACCTCAAACGTTACAAAAGAGACTAATTTTAAGAATTTTGAAAAGCCCACGTCACCATCGGCCTGTCATATGACTGTTTTCTTGTCCCGCAATCTTTGCTGGCATCACGTGTATTTTGGTAATGTGTTTGCGAGCGGTTAATGAGTTTTTTAATATTTCATTGATTAGCTTAGAATTATACCCAGGAGTGTTCACAGAATTAATTTGTTTTGTTAAAAGTAAATTGCTACCTTCCGGACACAACGGCGAGAAAAATAAATTCTTGGCCTGACGACTTGACGACTGTATTTACAGCTTCGTGATTGTGATAGTTTGACATTCCTGCTTTTTCAATCGCTATTGATAAAAAAATCTGAACTGAATATCTCTTTTACTTTTTGAGCTACAACGAAGGATCCATTTAAACTTATGGAAAATGGTTCCCCATATACATATATAAATGAGTCATTTGTATATTATCTGACGTTTATGTTATCCCAATTGTGGAAACTGAAATTAAGCAACAGAAGAATGTAAAAACTAAGAGTTGATTTTAATTTGTGTTATCAAGCATAGAAAATGTATAAGAAACGTGGTATATTGCTTTTGATAAATCAGCACTTCAGTCAGTTCATAGAAAGCAATCAAGGTTGTTAGTCACAAATGCATTGTTTCTAAACTGCTCACATGGAAATGAATCGCGCATAATCTGACGTATCGTTATATAAAGAAATTTGATTTTAATTAAAAAGCAAATAAAAATAGATTATTGGCCACTCCCCATATTCAAATTTTTGCATATTTTGTTTATCTAAAACAGAGATGATTTCATTGCTTTACAAAAGACATTTAAATTAAAATTTTATTTCAACTTAGTATTTAGGGAATCAATTGTTTTTCGATGTTTTGTCCAAGAAGTCGCTGAAATGAAATATTTAAATCTCTACAAGAGTATAACCTCTTGTTGACTGAACCTTAAAAAGTTCATGAACATTTTTTTCGTTTTTTGGTGTTTAATCTGGAACACGTTTCCCGAACATTTTACAGTGGCACTTCGGGATTCCAACTTCTAAAGACGGTACCCAAAAGAACCAAAGAGTTATGATATTACCCTAGACATGAAAGAATAGTCATCTGTAATATTTAATTTAATAATGTATGTATGTATAATCTGTAACCTCATTTACCTTGCGGTGTAGAGGCTGGTGCTTTATGCGCTGGCATCTGGCGGTACAATGCTCAACTTGCCCCGGATTCGGGATACAGAGTTGGAGCGCGCCTTTGGTGCTTGCGCAGCAACCATTGTGTGAGTTGTGTGTCTTAGTGATGTGTTAACCTTGTTACTCTATCTCTTAGGTCTGTGGTTCTGAGTAGAGCACAGTTAATTTGGTGCCCAACTGTGAATGGCCTTACTGAGTCCGATTCTAATCGCCAAGGATACGGAAAATTCCGACCCCAGCGGGATTCGAACCGAGGACTTGCTTAATGCAAACCTGGCGCTTACGCATCTGCTTCTTCTTTAATTTAATAATAATAAAAATAATAATATCGCTTTTATTGATCAAGATCAAAACTACAAAGTCAGATAGGATAAATACCTCGTCTGTTCTTCCCGCCCAATCTAAATACACACCAATAACATTAAAATAACTATTTGCTTAAACTAATTACTGTGGCATACATACACATATAATATTGACTATTCCCCTTAGATAATGTAAACCAATCCCATCAATCAATTTTCAAAATTTGAACCAATCAGAGTCGAATACAGCGAATATTTTGCACAAGTGCAATGCCCGGGTATTTGCACAAGTGCATATTCGAGTATTTGCTGGAAGAAAACCAAACCAGCGAGGTAATCAAGAAATTTCAGAAAGAAAACTGAATACTCTTTAAAAAGGAGTAATATGGTATACAAATGATGAAATTTCTTCGGGGAATAGTCTTGCAATATTCCCCGCGTGCATTAAGTATAATTCGAGTATTTCTCTCGAACGCTTCGCGTTCTCGAGAAATACTCGAATATACAGAATGCACTAGGGATATAACTACTGAATATTTAGCAGCAAGCCTAAATCCAATAAGTTTGATGAAAATATTTAAAAACTTTTTAAATAGAAAGAAATTCCGTGTATTTATCTTCTACTATGGATGCATTTACAAAACCTGATTATAAATGTAGCGGGAGTAATTGATCTTAATTCTTGACGTGTAATACCATTCCAGAATTTTGCAATATTGTAACCAAATGGTCGATTAAAAAAGACAGTATTGAATGATGGTATACCTAACAATCCCTTGTTACGTAAATTTAAGTGGTGAGCATCTGTCAGAAAACTAATATTATTGTATAAGTATGGAGGCGTTTTATGCTCTATTACTACTTATGTTTGTCCAACCAACCTCAACTAGCTTATGGGATATTCCATCATACTTTCTAATACCGAAAATTACACTCAGACAAGCGTTTTTGCACTCTCTGGATTCTCATCGATTTGTGGGAGTCCAAACAAAGGCCATAAACAAGATCACATTAATTAAAATGCGATAGTACTAGAGAAGCACATAGACTTTTTAAAATTTTATAATCGACCTGGCTTGGTTCAGGAATTTTCAAATTTAATCTCAAATCCTTGCAAAGGGTGCTTATTTAAACTTGAACAAAATTCGCTAAATTTAGTTTAAAACTGGTTGCCTCGGGTAAAGCTCAGATGCCCAAGATCCGTTCTACCCAAATTCATAAAATACAGGAATAACACAGTGTTGTATAATTGTATAATGTGTTTGAGTTTATACAAAACAATCCTTAATTAATGATAATATGATGTACATAAATATTATAAAATAAAATTCCTTCGGCGTTGAGTTATTTTTGAGGACGTTCGGCAACCCACACTGCACTCTGGTTTGACCCGGTTGCTGTCCCTGGAACCTCTCAAAGAAAGTTCAGAGACGTTAGGCGCTGGTGATCAGTAGCTCTGATGTACTGGAACCTACAAATCTAAAACAGGCAATATTTGCGCCGGCAAAGATGGCGTTTGCTATTTATAGTTCATAGGCGGAAAAATTCAATGGAAGAAGGTGTTTTACGATTTCTGTGAATTTTACGGCGAGTGAATAAACCCTGGTTGGAGGTGGTACATTTCTTGTGAATAAGTTTGGACCACTCGGAATAATATAGACTGGACATTGTTACCACAGCCAAAAGTCCGCCTTTGACAGCTCGAATCGCCGGGAAACTGCTGGAGGATTTCGGTCGGTCCGGACTTACGGCAGGCTGGTTAATTTGCTTGTATTGAGGCATCTGAATTATGCCGACAGCCTGGAGGATTCTCACAATATTCTGGTCAACCATGTTTAATGTTAATTTCATAAAAAGGTGATGGCAATAATAGCCGGGGGTGAATCAGGTGGTGCAGGTAGGTGAAGGAATTTTCCAGAGAGATGGGAACCAACCATCGTCGCCAGATAGGTACAGGCATTTTCCGGCGAGATGGGGACCAAGTCCACCGTCGCCAGACAGGTAAGCAGGCAGAGCAAGAGGGCGGCTAAGCTCCGAGGAGGCTTACGTTGTACTTAGATCGAAAAGTTCTCAGGTCTTAAGTTTATTTAACTGGCTGCGGATTCTCCTTTTATATCCTTCGGCCACCTCGTTATGGGGTCATTTTATAGATGAGCTTGGAGAAGGAACTGCGTGGCGTACCGGTTTACGCTACGTCAGCGCATACCGGCTAAGATCTCCTTATCAAAAATCCGAACGCTATGGCTTTCACATTTCTAGCACATGACTTCTACCTGTGAATTTGACGCGGGGGCTAACTTTACAATTTTGTATTGAAAATGTGATGGCTAGGATATAGAAGTTTTAATGGGTTTTGAATCGTAGTTTAGATGAATGTGTAAACCAAGATTTTTAACACAATCAGTTCTTGATAGAATACTGTCGCCTATTTTAATAAGTATTTTCTCATCAATTGAATTTTTTAAGTTCTCCTTGTCAAATATTATAACTGATGGCTTTGAAGAATTAATTTTAAGAGAATTTTAACTAGAAATCTTAAGTAGATTACTTAAGTCGTTATTAATATTATCTATTGTATATGCAACATCCTTATCCCAATTATCAAAACGAAAGAATAGTAAATTTGGGTGTCATCTGCATAAAAGTGATAATTACAATGTTTTAATGCTGTATAAAATTTGGAAGTATACATATTATATGGAAGAGGTTTAAAAATGAATCCCTGTGGAACATCTAGGCCTCAAGTCTTTGTAATCACTGGGATTTTTAACTTTTGAAAGTGCTATTACGCGTCCTTCCTTCCAACTAGTGAGAAATATTGAGTTGTTTAAGCAAACATTAATAATGTGGGTAATGTAAATTTGAATACAGAAGCATACATTTTACACGTTAACATAATAAACTAAAAAATAATATTGTCCTTCCTAACGGATAACATAATTAAAGAATGAGTCATAGTTCTGTGTATAATATTTCCAATTGTTCAAACTAATTTGAACATGGGATTTTAGTAAATAGTGTAAAATAAACTGTAATCCAGTAAATACAAAAGTTCACGCAATTAGCCCACAAAAACTGCATAACTTGCGCCAGATAAGATATGCGTCAAGTTTCCGTGTCGTGATAACAATTAAATGTAAGCGACACACGCAACAAGCAGCAGTTCCGTGTTTATAAACAGACGTTGCACTTTTAATATATCGTATGTCGAAGGCATAACGCAGCAATTCTGCAATGCTAGTGGGTTAACATAACAAACTCTAGCATTCAGAATTACGTTAATTTAAACATGTATGATTGTGATTTCAATTTTAGGCCATAAAAACATGGCATACATTTTCTGTATATATACGCTGTAATAGGACTAAGACTTCAATATACCTTTAACCACGATTGTGTATATTCATTGATGGGGTTGAACACAGGCTAAAATTGTTCATAACGAGGTAGCCAGGCCTAGCTACTTCCCCCTATCTCTTAACAACAAAATAAACTCCATCTCCTATCAAATAAAACTAAACTGGTTTTAAAACAAACATAAAAGTTGCTAAGTTCCAAATAATTTGGGCCACATCTTTTGCATTGGTCCTTGGAGCCAACAACTCCCCGATTACGAAGAAGCCAGAATTTGGAGAAGACATTGGTCCTACAAGCCAACCACTCCCCGGACAAGAGGAAACTGGATTTTTTGGGTAAAAATCCTCAAGCCAACCAATTGGAGGCTGAAAAGAAGTTAGTGCATCAATCAAGAGTCCTGGACACGCGGAACAGATTCGAGATTCTGGGCAAATAAGCAACTGAACCGGATCTGCCATATCCGTAGGAAAATTTTGGAGGACTCGCAACAAGATTGGTATGTACTCTTCTGTGTAAAGATTATGGAGAAGTTCAAATTGAGCCGTCGCAAAGGAGAAAACGTCCTACGACTCAATCAATAGGAATTCCGCCACAGGAAAAAGCGAAAATTAGTGATAGCAGCATAAGTCCTGCTAATAACTTCCAAGGGCTTCCGCAGTACAGCGAGAAGGATCTTCAGCGGCAATCGATCCGAACTTGGAAAGTACGTAAAGTGGTAAGATACTACTTATTAAGCCAGTTTTAGTACCAAAGTCAATAAAAAGGCCGCATCGACATGGAGTCAATTATAAAGGAGCAGAAGCAGCTGGCGGACAAAATGTGCCAACTGTTCACAAATATGAAGAAGGATTCCGGAAGCAGAAAGAATCAGATGTACCTAGCCAAGAAAGAGGATAAATTAGTAGAATTGTGGAAGGCATTCGAGAGCGGTGACATGGAACTACGGAAGCGACTTCCAGCTGATCATGAATACATAAAAAAGGATTTCTACAGCCAGGTGAAGGAAAGATTTCAAATAACTACAGATTACATACACGAATGCCAGGAGAAGCTAAATCTAGCCAGTGATGAGAGTAACGGCTTAGAAACCGAGAAAAGGGAAAACTCCATCGAACAAGTAGGCAGACTCAAGAAGCAAGAAATTGAAATGCAGTTATTTAGCGAGGTACTTGACGATGCAATGTTAGCATTGGAACAAGTCCAGACAAAAATGTTCTATGAGTATAAAAGTAGAGTACCTATAGGCGTTCTGGGCCACATTTGACCTTGAACTTTTTCTAGGTCACGGGTCTAGCCGAGGTCAAGGTCACAGGCCTAGCCGGTGGGCGTGGCCTAGTCGGGTCATTGACCTCGGCCACTTCCGAGAATTTTTTCTAGGTTACGGATCTAGCCTAGGTCAAGGTCGGAGTCATTGGCCTAGTCGGGGTCATTGACCTCGGCCACTTCCGGGAATTTTTTGGGTTAAAAGTGTAGTTTTTGAAATTTTTACAAGATTTTCCCACGCTCGAGCGTCTGGGATACAGACATGTCTATTCTTGCAGGATGTTATCAGTAAATCAGAAGCTATTGTTACGCTTATAAAAATTTTCTCAGGCTCGACCGGATGTGAGTCATCGTCTGACAGACATGTCTATTCTTGCAGGATGTTGTTGAACAATGGCATCCCTTGTTTTAAAATCAGCACGAAATTCGAGAACAATGAAGCTATTGTTGTCTGGAGATTAAAATGTGGAAAGCTGGTAAAAATTGAACAATGAAAGTCATTGTTTGAGAAATCTGCACGATAATTGGACAATGAAGCCATTGTTGTCTGGAGATTAAAATGTGCAAAGCTGTTAAAAATTGAACAATGAAAGCCATTGTTTGAGAAATCTGCACGATAATTGGACAATGAAGTCTTTGTTGTCTGGAGGAATTTTTTGCTGACCGCCATTATCAGATAAACAGGATGTGAAGCTTTAGACTTGTCCAGACATGTTTGCAAAGCTGTTAAAAATTGAACAAAGGAACCTATTGTTTGAGAAAAAATCTGCACGACTGCTAAATTGAATGCTGCCTTTGTCTGAGAAACGTGCAAGATTGCTAAAAAATAAACCGGATTAATTGTATGAAGCCATTGTAGCCTAATAGTATATATCGAAATCCAACCAAATATGTCTCAGTATCGTCATCATGGTGTCTATACAAGGTCTGACTTGTGATGTTATATCCCAAGAGTTCATAAGTGAAAATATGTACGGGGTGTGTTTACCGGCAAGTTTGATGTTATTCGAACAACTACTAAAATTCAAACCTTTAAAACCAGAACTGAAATGGGGTACTATGGCTTATGACGGTGCAAGCCCTACATTTCACGTATGGATTGAGGTCGATAACAAAATCTACGATTCATCACATAAGATTATTCAAGCGCATATTAGTGGTAAAATACATTTTAATAAATTCCGCTACGATTCCGACGTACTACTGTTTGATAATGACGACCAGAGGATGTTACAAATGTGCATAGACGTAATGAAAACTAAAAGTGTTTGTGACTACTTTGAAGAGGCACCTGCTATGCTAAAGACGATTAGAAATAGGGTTAACTGTAGAGTGAACAAATATTTTAGAAATACCATATGATGTATATAATAAAGACATTTATGAAATATCCTGTGTTTTATTTGTTGAAAACGTTGAAACGAGTGACTGGGATCTGGTAGTTGATAGTCTCTCGCATATTTTGATAGTTATTAACAGTCAGTTAGTAAACAGTCTTTAACATAATACAAAAGTGTTGGAGACATTGTTTGTAAGCAAAGTAAATATTATGTGTTTTTTCCCGTACTTTATTAAATACACAGTCTCGAGCCGATAGTTATTTATTTCGCTTGGATTTATGTACAGCACCCCCTCACTTTAGCAATTAGCAAGTTTTCTAAAGAAATATTATTATGCTGTAGAGATTTACAGGTTACAGTTCGGAGTTAAAAATTTTGGATATTAGCAACAGTACCATTTAATATTGTGTTCTTTTACCAAATTTTAGATTCGATAGGTTCGAAAGCACTGCTGACAGACAGAAGCCTTGTAAACCGGGCCTTGTCAAATATCGAACAGCAATATATATTAGTAAAAAATACTCTTCCAGATTAAAAAGTTTGATGTAGTTTTAGCCAATACACATTCCAGCAGTAAACTCTGGTAGGAAGCGGAGTCTCAAACAGCAGAAGGAGCGATAAAATAATCGTCAGCATTTTTCAGTTTATCCGATTCGACAACTTCCGCATATCGCAAAAACAAACACCTTCTTTGTTCTTGTGTTAGCACCTTGGCTTTAAGAATGGTATGAATCCGACGCCACAGCACTGTATGTTTTAACTACATTTTTCAAAAATAAAAAGCAGCTTAAAATATTGTTCCTAAAAGGAGTGGTGCTGTAGTTTTATCATTGGAATTTCGATTTCTTACAACGGTATTTTGTAAATAGTCCAGTTTTTGGTTGCAACGAGCATAGTTCTAGCAGAGATATCTGACGAATAGAAGATATAAACAGACAGTAATATTAATCTAAAATTGAATTAACAAAGTTGTTAAACGCATGATACAGGCAGTTATTAATTACTTAATATATACAATTGTCCTATATCCGGTATTCATGGTTTATCTGATTTTAATAGTCGAATAACTAAGGTTATTACAATGCTAAAGACTGTGCGCAAAAAGGTAAGATATCAAAATTTAAAAAAAAACCCAGAGAATAAGAATTAAATAAAGCCAAGTAAAAGATCACTGCAATATATTAGTAAAAAAATACTCTAATTAATAAGGATGCTATACTCAATGGTGAGGGACAGTTTCATTTTTGCTGGAGAAAAACATCTAGATTGGTTAAAAATCAGATGTATAAGAGAAAATCTCAAACTTGTTTAAAAACATTTTGTAACTAAACAATCACATTTAAAATTGTGTAAATAAAGCTAAAATTAGAAGGAGGCGCAGACTATAGAAAATACGTGTCAATACTTGTGGATGTGAGCGTCTAGGGAATGTGCAAGGTTGCTAAAAATAAACCGGATGTGAGTCATTGTCTGTAAATGCCAGACTTGTCAAAACCTGTCTACCTGTCTGCTGCGCAATTAAACAACGAAGCCATTGTTTGAGAAATGTGCAAGGTTGCAAAAATAAACCGGATGTCTGAAGTTTCTGCGTAGGTCTGCGCGATGGTTTGGCGGGAAATTCAAATTTTGTGCAGGTTTTGGCGGTAAATTTAAATTACACTCAGGTTTTGACGGTAAATTTAAATTATGATCAGGTTTTTGGCGGGAAATTTAAATTCTGCGTGTTGTCTGGGGTTTCTGCGCAGGTCAGCGTGAGGGTCTGCGCGGAGGTTTATGTGCAGGTCTGCGCGAGGGTTTGGCGGTAAAATCAAATTCTGTGCAGGTTTGGCGGGAAATTTAAATTCTGTTCAGTTTTTGGCGGGAAATTCAAATTATGCTCAGGTCTTACAGGTAAACAGATAGGTAGACAGGCAAATAGTCAGACAGGCAGTATGGTTTATGTCTTAATCTGATTTTAATAGTCGATTAGAGTCGAATAACTAAGGTTATTACAGTGCTAAGACTGTGAGCAAAAATTTTAAAATAAAACCCAGAGAATAAGAATTAAATAAAATAAAGCCAAGTAAAAGCTATTAGATCACTGCAATATATTAATAAAAAATACTCTAATAAAGATGCTATACTCAATGGTGAGGGGCAGTATAATTTTGCCGGATAAAAACTTATCTAGATTGGTTAAAAATCAGATGTATGTATAAGAGAAAATCTCAAACAAAAACATTTTGTCAGACTATAGAAAATTCCTGTCCAGACCTGTGGATGTGAGTCATCGTCTGGGAATGTGCAAGGTTGCTAAAAATAAACCGGTTGTCTGAGGTTTCTGCGTAGGTCTGCGCGGAGATCTGCGCGGAGGTCTGGCGGAACATTCAAATTCTGCGTAGGTTTTGACGGGAAAATCTGGGAGTGTACAAGATTGCTAAAATGTATGGGGCCTTTACACCAGATGTAGTTAATGACCTTCATTATCAGTGTCTATAAATTTGGTAGACAGACAGACAGGCAGGCAGACAGACAGACAGACAAACAGACAGACAGACAGACAGACAGACAGACAGGCAGACAGACAGACAGACAGACAGACAGACAGACAGACAGGTAGGCAGACAGGTAGGCAGACAGACAGACAGGTAGGCAGACAGGTAGGCAGACAGACAGACAGACAGACAGACAGGCAGGCAGACAGACAGACAGACAGACAGACAGACAGACAGACAGACAGACAGACAGACAGACAGACAGACAGACAGACAGACAGACAGACAGGTAGGCAGACAGACAGACAGACAGACAGACAGACAGGTAGGCAGACAGACAGACAGACAGACAGGCAGACAGATAGACAGACAGACAGACAGACAGACAGAAGGTTTAGGTAGAGGTTTAGTTAGTTTTAGAGAAAAGTAGAGTTGATCAATTTCAGCTTGAATGTCTGCAATAATTTCATTTGCTCGGGAAATTTAAATTCTGCGTGTTGTCTGGGGTTTCTGCACAGGTCAGCGTGAGGGTCTGCGCGGAGGTTTATGCGCAGGTCTGCGTGAGGGTTTGGCGGTAAAATCAAATTCTGTCTAGGTTTTGGCGGGAAATTCAAATTATAATCAGTGGAAAATCTGGGAGTGTACAAGGTTGCTAAAATGTATGGGGCCTTTACACCAGATGTAGTTAATGACCTCCATTATCAGTGTCTATAAATTTGGTAGACAGGCAGACAGACAGACAGACAGACAGACAGGCAGGCAGACAGACAGCTAGACAGGTAGACAGCTAGACTGGTAGACAGGTAGACAGATAGACAGGTAGACAGCTAGACAGGTAGACAGGTAGACAGATAGACAGCTAGACAGGTAGACAGGTAGACAGCTAGACAGGTAGACAGGTAGACAGGTAGACAGGTAGACAGATAGACAGCTAGACAGGTAAACAGGTAGACAGTCAGCTAGACAGTTAGACAGACTGACAGATTCAAACTAGTTCACAACGGGTTCAAAAAAATGTTCACATTTTGCACAAGTGGTATAATCAAAACCATTAATCGCAGTCTGCTGTCTACTTGTCCAGACATGTTCAGACTTGTCCAGACCTGTTATAGCTTACGCAAACACTTCCTGCAGCCGGTGTAAGGTAGGGGAAAATATTATATATAAGAATACTAATCATAGAAATATTAGTTTTACGATAACAATGACCGAAGACTGCTGCTTCTCAAATCATAGTTGGGGTTTTGACTCATGGGCTGACGATCCGTGGAGCCAGAGAGAGGAGGAGGAGGAGGTTATACCCTGGAGTGAGACTGAAGAAAATACTCCTCCTCCACCTCCTCCAATGGGACAACCACACTCCTGGTCGTCTAACATAACAAAGGTGTAGGGCTGCAGCTGTATAAATTGTGCCAACATTCATATAGGTACGAAAGTCGGGTCGCGTTGCTTTCAACTACCGCACTTTCAACTACTTTTCAAGGTTATAAGTCCGAAGATATCCAAGTCATGTCGAATATGTCCGAATGTTTGTAGGAGTGGAGCAGGTAGGTAGCGAGTAATAAATCAAAACATTCTGGTAAGAAACAAACAATTTATTTATATACATGCTCGTCCAACAATATCCACAGTCGTTCGGGAATGTTACGCTTTTTGTCCTAGATGCACATAGTCTGCCTGTCTATGTGCCTGTCTGCCTACCTGCCTGCCTGCCTGCCTGCCTGTCTTCCTGTCTAGCTGTCTACTTGTCTAGCTGTCTACCTGTCTATCTGTCCAGCTGTCTACCTGTCTATCTGTCTACCTGTCTAGCTGTCTACCTGTCTATCTGTCTACCTGTCTAGTTGTCTACATGTCTAGCTGTCTATCCGATGATATCCGAGTCATGTCGAATATGTCCGAATGTTTGTAGGAGTGGAGCAGGTAGATAACAAGTAATAAATCAAAACATGTTGGTAAGAGAATTTAAATATATACATGCTTTACACACAGAATACAACTCTTTCTTTATTTTTACTCGGAGTTGTTTTAATACGATCTAACTTAATTTTTATCTTATAATTTAAGTCTATATGTGATTCCTCTATTTCTTTTTCGAGCCAAAAGTTGGTTGCATACAAAGCTTCTATATTTTCGAATTGTAAAATATAACGATTTTTGTTTCTGTAATAAATGTGTTTAATTCCAGTTACAACTAGTTCTGTTCCTTCCTGGAGTTCCTCCAAACGATGGCATTGTGCAATCTTAATCCTGCCTTTTAGTTGCTGCATGCTAATGTTAGCAATTTGATCCATATCTTCTTGATTGTATATTAATCGATCTGAATCTCGCCATTCTCCGCTGTAAAATTCAACTTCTTCTACTTTGGGGAACGAGTGCCCCTTAAACGTAGAAACTCCATTAGTTTGAAATTTTATAAACGGTTCTTCTGTTGGCAAACATACGATATATAATCCATTAAATGGAATACAAATGTATCCCTGTTCTCTAAGTTTCTCTTTGTTATTGTCGTAAATATTTATAAGATGTTGTTTAAAATGCCCTTTTAAGAAGTATACACTTTTGGTTCCATCTTTTTCTGCTAGAACACCAACTGTCGGAAATTTTCCCCTAGTATTTACCATAAATGCGGAAATCTTGTATACCCCCGTTATATCGAGATTTCTCCAAGGGTTTTGCTTAAAGTAACTGCATAGTCTATCCTCCGTTTCTTTTACTTTCTGTTCTTTTGACAGCAAATTTTTGTATTCTTCTTTTATAGAGTTTGTTTCCGCTAAATAATCTAGTTTTCTTTTTTTAATTTCTATTTCGTCCAGCTCCAATTTTCGCTTTCTTGCACTTAATACATGGACAGACGATAGTGGAGTTATTTCTTTAATTGGATTTGGAGTAAGCCTATGTGTTATGTTAGTTCTTTTTCTTAAGACCTGCGGGATGACGTTACTCGTATCAACCAATCCCAAGGCAGTAATATTTACATTCGGTGCTATCGTAGAGAACAGTGTTGTGGATTTGGAAAAGAATGTCTCTCCAGCCTTAATATAGCACTTTTGTATTATGTTTATGTTATTCTCGTGTGCGTCGCTGTCTACAATTTCTAAATAATTAACTGGTAAATAGTTAAAACTGTAGGCGGAGAGGACGTAGTTTATCATTTTCTCGCGCTGTTCTTGTTTATCTGGCAGTTTGATTTGCATCCCGGTCAACTTTCTTGTATTTTTATTGCCCCAGACCACATATTGTAAAACATTGTTAAACACAACACAACAGCTGTTTTGTAGTCTATCTGTTAACTTGTCCACATACAAGCGATTGGCACAGAATAAAACGGTGCGTCTTGTAAATACTGCTTGCTGCTGTCCAGTACACTTAAACAGTCCTCCAGAGGGTCGAACACATTACCTATCTTGTAATTGTATATTGTTGCTTCCAATCGTGTAATTCCGTGCTCTCTAGCCAAAGAAGACGTAAATGTTTCTTTTAATCGTGCATCTGGACATTTGATAAAGTCAATAATATGGTTTCCGATTTCCTTGTTAACTCCTGGACTTGTAATTTGGCAAATAAATTTGTTATATATCTTAATTCTGCAATTCGAGTTCATCCATGTTAGACAGTCAATCCCAACTGTTTTATCGTTGTCTACAATCACATTACAATTTTCCTGGTACTCTCCTTGGAGGCAAAAGTTGTGATTAGTCATTAAGTAATCGCACATATCCATCTTGTTAAAAATGCCAGCAAAGTCTTTAGTCCAGTCAAATTAGACAAATTTACGGCAAACTTTCGGAATAATTCAAAGTGAGCTGAATTTTTATGTAAACCTTTATTTGGTGTTTTCAAACAACATTCGAAAAGTACCCTTGATTTGACCTTGAGCTTCGCGAGTTATAGGGTGCAGATGTGGGAAAAATTTGGTTTTTCGCTTATATCTTCTTTTATATTGACGTTAGGTATATGACATTGTACAGAGAAATTGAAGGGCACTAAATTCTGCACAAAAAAGTACTTGGTAGTTTTTTTGTAGGGCCGACCGTTTCTGCGAAAACTCGCCATGAACGTTGATCTGAAGGATACCACTACAGAAATACCGAGTTCCACAACTAATTTGAGGTCTAGAATGTAAAAATATATCATGTGCTGAATCGAGGGTCTTTTTCGTACACTATTAAGACAATAATGTTTCCAAAATAAAATAATTCAAGTAAATTGCTTGGAAGGCAGCAGCTGCATCTCCCCTCTCCTATTCGGCATCAAGGGTCGACCGAGGGGTTTCTACCTGCAGCCTGTTTAGCGTGTTAGTTTTCCTTTCTTGTCTGTGGTGTTAGTATTTAATCGGCTGTGTCGCAAGAAGTACGCGTATAACGCATAATTTTTGAAATAGACTTAGTTGCCGCTGAAGCAAAATATCACAATCATTGCTTCGTGAAATTCTGTGCACCAATAACCTACCATAAATTAGGTCGCCCAATAAATGTTAATATTATAACAGCGATGGAACAGATATTTTCTTACATCGAAAATGATGAAGATTAGCAGTTTACTTTAACTGAATTAAAAGCAGCGTCAACAAATAACATCGCAGACGACAAAACAATTAAAAAATAGAAGAAAGATATGGAGACAGAACAGTAATTACAACAAAACAAGCCGGACAATGTATCATATGTTTTCGTGATACTAGTTACGATATTTTGAATAAAGCTTGGTATGATTCGAAAAAAGAAAATGCAGATGAGAGATTCAGGGTTTTGGAAGCAGCAGCAACAGTTCTTCGCCAGGACATACGAACCCAAGTTTGCAACACTTCCGGCTATCCTTCAAGTACCACTATGTTCGATAACATTAATGATTCTATTCCTCATAGCTTATTGGTTTTTATTGAGAAGATTATTTTAAAGAGTAGAAAAGATAAATTAGAGTCATCGAAAAAGATTTGTACGACTATCAGCCGTTCTATCATGACTGCGGTCAATGTTAGGTCGTTCATGTATTCTTTACAGCTTGTAGATCTCTTGGTACTCCTGATAGCTCGTACTCCAGTTGATGGAGAAATTTATTATATGAAGCCAAACAGAGGAAAAGTTCCACAAAGAATTTACTCATCCCAAAGTTGTTACCAATATAAATCCAGTAAACAGCATCTTTTATTTTTACATGTTGTCTCCGGGTGTGACACGTCAGCTCTTTTTAGTAAAGGTAAAACGACAGCTTTGATGCCGATAGAAAACCGCCAAGATTTGCAAGCTGCGGCTAAAGTTTTCATGCAAATAGATTCCTCACACGAATTGATTTCTTCCAATGGAATTAAATTTTTACTGGCATTATATGGTGCTCCAATTCAAAAAGTGTCTATTGATCAATATCGTTACATGTGTTTCACGAAATTAATACGTAAAAGTAAGCCGGTGAAATTGGATTTATTGCCGCCAACAGATAGTGCAGCTAAAGAGCACCTTTACAGAGTTTATTTTTAAATACAAAAGCGGTTGGAGAATGAACTAAACCCTATTGAGTGGGGATGTACATGAGAAACGATGTATTGGAACCAAAGAAAACAATGCAAGCTCCCGCTCCGGATTTTCTTCTAAACATGATCTTCTGTAATTGCACCAAAAGTTGTGGGTGTGGATGTAAAAAGTTGGGGATTAAATGCTCGTCAATTTGTGGTCATTGCAACTAACAATCGTGTTTAAAAGCCAATGCAATTGAAAACATCTTAGAAAACCAAGTTGATGAGAGAATGAAAACCGATTAGAGACATTTCCTTCGGATTATCTGGAACAACGCGACATAGAAGGGGAGGAAGAAGAAGATGAATAAAATTAACATAACTCAATATTGACTGTTTTAAGAATATAGAGGATATTTTGACCGACTGAGATCATGGATTAGGCCTGAAATGGGATACCACATTTTAAAAAAAACGGTGGTGTGGTATAGGGTACTTAGTATTGGACTCATAGTTTCAACGCTATACTACGCGAAAACGGTCGATCCTACAAAAAAAACTATTCAGTACTTTTTTGTACAGAATTTTATGCCCTTCAATTTCTCTGTTCAATGTCATATACCTAAAGTCAATAGAAAAGAAGATATAAGCGAAAAACCAAATTTTTTCCACATCTGCAACCTATAACTCGCGAAGCTCAAGGTCAAATCAAGGGTACTTTTCGGATGTCGTTTGAAAACACTAAATAAAGGTGTACACAAAAATTCAGCTCACTTTGAATTATTCCGATCAAGAATCCTTATTTGATTGGACTACTTGTGTTATATCCAAATCCATAAGGTAGAAGTCATCAACTTGGAGCTGTTTTAATATTCGAGGTAATTCATCCAACAGAGTCTCCACTTTAACATCCGCCAGCTCTATTTTGTACGGGATAGCAACTGGATTTTCATATTTCCTTGCGATTTTTTTCATTCCTTCCCTTCCGATTTGATCAGAAATTTTTTGTGTCCTTGCACTGTTACTCCCATTAAGAAAAAATGGTAGTTTTGCTTTGACACCATGTCTTGCAGAAACGAACTTGGAGAATTTACCACGTAAATAACTGTTATATGCACCGCACATCTCCTTTTTTAGAAGTATGGAACGCCTCTTCCCTAAACTCTCTTCGCAGTCTGCTTGGTCACATATTTTAACTACCATAATGTTGTCACAAAACGGGTCCGTAATCGGTGTAGGCTGACTTAAATTTTTGCCACGTAGAAGGGTCTCGTCATCCGTGTAGATAATGTCCCCTACGTCGGTAATTAGATTGCCCAGGTTTTCTAGCAATAACCACAATCCGAAACGTTCGTTGGTTGGTTTAATTTTGTTCCCAAAAAGCTGAGGAAGGCTATACACTTTGGAGTAAGACATGTTTACTCGTTGAACTACCTCGAAGTAATAATCTGCTAGAGCTATTAAGCCTCTATATATATCCGTAGGTAGTGGACAAATTTTAATTTTAGAACATTGCGTCACAAGCAGGTTTTCTGATTGGTGGAGATCTAGCACTGGAAATATTGTGCAATAGGATTAAAAGGACAAACGTTCGGACATATTCGACATGACTCGGATATCTTCGGACTTATAACCTTGAAAAGTAGTTGAAAGTGCGGTAGTTGAAAGCAACGCGACCCAACTTTCGTACCTATATGAAAAAAGTTCAAGGTCAAATGTGGCCCAGAATCCCCCTAGCTACACTACTTATAAAACCAACAAGATTTCCGACCAGTGGGGAATATTACGAGCCTGCATAAGGAAATCCTCGGATGTGAGCAAGAATTTGCGGAGGATTACTTTACGGATGGTGTTTACAATCAGATGCGAGAGCGTTACAATGAAGTAATAGCGCTAATATTTAACAAAATAAGTAGCATCCCGAGAAGTGAACAACCACGAGCACGAGAAGAACTGGCCATCCCACTGCCCAAAATCACAATGCCGATGTTTGAAGGAAATTGTGAGAACTACGTTCCACGACATTTTTGGGCGACTCATCCACAACAATGCCACATTAGGCAATGCAGAAAAAATGCAGTACCTCAAAACTTACCTCAGAGGCGAGGCAAGTAAATTAATAAAGCATCTCGACGCATCGGACGCTAACTATGAAACCGCATGGGACCTACTAAAAAGCAGGTATAATAACAAAAGAATTTTGTTTTCCAAATTTTTAGACAACATATTAGAACTGCCCAACTTGAATTGTGAATCAGCAGCTAGCCTAAAACAGCTGCATGACACCACATTGGAAAGTTTACGTGCCATATCCAATATGGGCGTAAATGCTGAGTCATGGGAACCAATGATAGCACATATGCTGTTAAAGAAGCTAGACAAGGATACAAAGAAGTTATATGAACAGTCGCTGACGAATTCTCGAGAGATCCAGGATCTGGCAAACATGTTGAAGTTTTTGGAAAAAAACGTTCCAAGCACTTGAGGCAATTCAAGATTCCAAAAAGAAGCTGGAAATCGCAAAACCAATTAAAATGTCAGAATCAACAAGAAAACCATGGCCAGTAAGGAGTTATCAAGCAAGCATCAGTAGATGTCGGATCTGCAACAACACCCACAAGATCACACAGTGCCCGAAATTCATTTCCATGAACAGTGACGATCGATACCAAACCATCAGGCGTCATCGGCTGTGTGTGAGATGTTTAGTCCACAAGGAGAATGAAAAATGCTACAATTCGAACAAATGTCATTACTGCGACAAATGGCATCATACTATGCTGCATAATAGTCCAGAGAAATTAGACATTGTTCTTCGGAAAAATTCCCGGAAAGCTGGATTTTGGTATGAGCCTTGATATTGTGGTTCTAAACAAACTGTCAAAAGTCCTCATCGATTCGAGTGCCGTTAAAAATTTTAAGGGGGGGCAAAGATCACCAAAAACGGTATTTCGTGAATATCTCGTTAACGGTCACTTTTACAGAAAAAATATTGATTATCAAATTTGTAGCTTATGAAATTTATAACAATAAAGATATCATGACTTTTATTCGTAAAAGTAACAGTTTTGGAGATAATTCGATTTACAGAGTTGAAACGTGCACTCTTTTCCACACCACCTTCGAGGTAGTGTACAAGGTGCGTTTTTTTTTCATGTGGTGTTCCCAGTAGGCATATTCCACGTTCATTTTTGTTTGAAAAATGTTTATTTTAAAAAAAAATTATTATGAACTTGTTCATTAGTCAATTTTGGATCCAAAACGGGAGTTATTAATATTCATCTTCAGACTATTTCAATCGGTATGCTTTCCTCTTCATCATCTTCTTCTTCTTTTTGTTCTTCTGCTGTCTTCTTTATTTCCATAGATTCAGTCAGGAAACGTGATGGATCTACATCTTCAGTGGAGTCGCAAGTATCGACGTCATTTATATCGGGTGTTACATTTAAACAAGACTGACGAGATAAAGTATTTTTTTTCGGACTTTGTTCACAACGTTGTTTATAGTGTAGTCATAGTGACGCTTTCCAAAGCACCCTACATTTATCAGTCTACCCAATCCTCTACCTTAAAATAATTCCAAGTTTCTTAAAATTTCTTAAATAATTTGTTATAAACTTTTGAAGAAAAAATACTATATGTTATTCCGAACAAAAGTATCTTTATGTGGCTCGGCTATAATTATCTGCCTCGCAAGCTCGGCAGATAAACAGTCCAGCCACGCCAAATAAAGTATAATTTTTGCTCCTAATAACATACGAGTAATATACTATTATGCTCCTACACGAATAGCAAGCAGATGTCCCTTGAGGTTTTATGACAACAGAGGGGAACTTTTCGGAGCACATTCCTTCTCTATCTAAACTACAGTGTACTATATATGTGTTTCTTTCTAATTTTATGGGCTCTGAAACAAGGAAATTCTGGAATATTTCAAGTCGCAACTCCAATGAGATATACATGCCATTGAGGAGTGCATCTATTAGATACAACTCTGTAAATCGAATTATCTCCAAAACCGTTATTTTTACGAATAAAAGTGATGATATCTTTATTGTTAGAAATTTTATAAGCTACAAATTTGATAATCAATATTTTTTCTGTAAAAGTGACCGTTAACGAGATATTCACGAAAAACCGTTTTTGGTGACCTTTGCCCCCTCTTAAAATTTTTAGCGGCACTCGGATCGATGAGGACTTTTGACATATTGTTTAGAACCACAATAGCAAGGCTCATACCAAAATCCAGCTTTCCGGGAATTTTTCCCAAGTTTTGCTTTTATTTTGTCTATTTTCCCTGGACTATAAGGAATGGAGCAAAACTCCGGTAAGATGTCCTCAACAGGTAATTACAAAACCACAGCAGGAGCCACATAGAAAATCCCAAGTGGCCTCCATCTCCGGACAAACAATGGAAGTAGTAAGCAGCCTAGTTAGCAGAAAATCTAAAAATCCCAACCAGAAGGAAGTTCTGCTAGCCACGGCATTTCTAAAAGTATAGGCAGCCGGAGGACATTATGAACTGTTGAGAGCTTTATTCGATCCAGGATCACAGGCATCATTTATAACTGAAGAAGCAGCACAACTATTGGCATTACCAAGAATTAAAATCCAAGCAGACATCAGAGGGCTAGGAAAAAGCGAAGGAGGGAAATCCAAAGGAAAGATTGAAGTAAAAATGAAACCACGATTTTCCAGCAACTTCCGAATGTATGGGGATCTGCTTATAATGGCAAGATTGACAGGGACGTTGCCAAGGAATACAATCGTGGAAAAGGAGAAGGATGCATGGGAACACTGCCTACTGGCCGATCCTACCTACAACATGCCAGGTCCAGTAGACATCCTGATAGGAGCCGATCTGTACAAGGATATACTCCTAGAAGGGGTCAAGAAGACAAGACAAGGGATGATGGCGCAAAGGACAGAATTAGGATGGATCTTATCTGGGGCAGTAGAGGCAGCAAAACAACCCAACATGAGAGTGGTGAGCATGGTATCTAACCTAGAAGAAGATCACCAACGCAGAAAATTCTGGGAAATAGAAGAGGTCTCAAGGGAGAAACCTATCTCTCAGGAAGATCAAGACTGTGAACAGCAGTTCGAGGAATCCCATTTTCGGAAGCAAGATGGAACCTATGTGGTAAAAATGCCATTCAAGGAGGACCCAAGTCATTTGGGCGAGTCAAGGAGAAGAGCAGTTTCCAGAATGCTGCAAATGGAAAAACGATGCGAGACTAACAGAAAATTGGAGTCCGAATATAAAGAGTTCATGAGGGAATACATTTCCTTGGGTCACACGAGGAAAATGGATCAGGAGGAGGATCCGAGAGGAGGATACTACATTCCTCACCAAGCTGTCATAAAGGAGGACAGTGATACAACTAAGTTAAGAGTAGTCTTTGACGCTTCATCCAAGTCATCAAATGGGAAAAGCCTGAACCAAATGATGTACACTGGGCCAAGGCTACAGGAAGATTTAACAGATATCCTTCTAAGATGGAGGAAACACGAGTTTGCATTAACCGCAGACATTGAGAAAATGTTTAGACAAATACAGATAGCTGAGAATGATCAGCACTTCCAGAAAATTGTGTGGAGGTTCTCGCAAACAGAACCACTCCAAGAGTATCAGCTAACCACAGTGAGTTATGGCACAACCGCAGCTCCTTACCTGGCAGTTCGGACGTCGCGGCAGTTGGCCAAAGATGAACAATCCCGATTCCGAAGAGGTTCTCAGATTGCCATAAGGGACTTCTCTGTAGACGATCTTCTAAAAGGAGCCAGTTCCAAAGAAGACGCAAGGAGCATCCAAAACGAGCTAACCAAGATGTTGAAAACTAGAGGGTTTAATCTCAGGAAATGGACTAGTAACCCTCCAGAAGCTGAAGAAAATACCAACATCATATTGGGGGACAAGGAAGATGCTACTAGGAAGACACTGGGAGTACATTGGTCACCAATACTTGACGTACTACAATACAAAGTCAAGCAGCAACCAGAAGGCGAAATAACGAAAAGGAAGATCCTTTCCGAGATAGCGCAAATCTTTGACCCATTAGGACTACTAGCACCAATTATAATAACTGGTAAGTTATTAATAGAAGAATTATGGGTCGGACAGTATTCATGTGATAAAGAATTACCCAAGGATATACAAGACAGATGGTCAAGATTCAGGCAAGAACTACCGAAGGTAGAGGAAGTGCACACCCCAAGATGGATAAATTATGGAGAGGATGGCCACACAGAGATGCATAATTTCTGTGATTCCTCAGAACTAGCTTATGGGGCGGCGATTTACATAAAAAGGTCTTCACCATCAGGGACCACAACAGTGACGTTACTCACAGCCAAGTCAAAAGTGGCACCCCTCAAGATGAAGAAGACACTGCTAAAACTAGAATTATGTTCGGCTGAATTATTAGCCAAACTAATAAAGAAGACCATTTCAACCATGGAGTTAGACAACATTGAAATTTATGCCTGGACAGATTCAATGATAACTCTAGCCTGGATAAAAGGAAGTCGGGTTGCTACAATTCACGAGTGCGTCGGCAAGAAGTGCTGGAATCACGTCAAGTCGGAAGATAACCCGGCAGACCTGGTCAAAAGAGGAGTACATCCATCCAGATTAGGTGACCAAGCGTTATGGTTCCACGGCCCTGAATGGTTATCAAAGGAAGATACCCAGGAACGAATAAAGGCTCAAACAACAGTAGTGAGTACTACTGAAGAAGAAAGAAAAAACCTCAGCAGGTAACAGTTCATGCGGCGATCAGTGAGGCGACATATGACATGGAAAGATTCTCATCATTCAACAAAATGATAAGAGTAATCGCTTACTGTAAGCGGTTCATGAAGAAATGTATGGAGGAAATAGTAGCGGTCCAGCAACTAACCACCAACGAGCTACGTGATAGCCTAAAGTGCATCATCAAATCAGCACAAAGGCATGACTTCCCAAGAGAACATCACCTACTACAGCAAGGCAAAATGGTAGACAGTAAAAGTACTTTGTTCAACGTGTACTCATTCCTAGATGGAGATGGAATTCTTCGAATGGGAGGAAGGATACAGCACTCGCTGTTACCTTACGATGAGAAACACCCCATCAGCATAGCCAGCAACAGTCATATATCCAAGCTGATCATCAGAAACGCGCATCACCAAACGTTACATGGAGGTAATCAAGCTACGTTAGCCTTCATAAGAAGAAAGCACTGGATAGTACGAGTCAAGCAGGCAATTGCCAAACTCATCAACAGATGCATGACATGCGCAAGAATTAAGGCAGCACCGATGCATCAGCTAATGGGACAACTACCCCCTGCACGAGTGACACCGTCCATTCCATTTACCCACACTGGACTGGACTACGCTGGACCAATCCAAATTAGAGTATCCAAAGGAAGAGGCAACAAGTCCTACAAAGGATACATCGCCATTTTTATTTATTTGGCCACAAAGGCCATACGCATTGAAGCAGTGAGCGACATGACTGCTAATGCCTTCAAAGCAGCATTCAGAAGGTTCACTGCAAGGAGAGGAAAATGCGCCCACTTTTACAGTGACAACGGTACCAACTTTGTGGGAGCTAGTAAGCTATTGGACACCCAAATACAGGACAAATTGAACACCGAAGCAGTCCAGTGGCATTTCATCCCCCCGGCAAGCCCCCACATGGGTGGGATCTGGGAAGCAGGGGTAAAGTCGATGAAGTACCATATCAAACGGGTCATCGGAGAGAATACACTCACCTTCGAAGAGATGACAACCCTGTTGTATCAAATTAAGGCTTGTCTGAACTCAAGACCGCTGACACCAATGAATAACGATCCAAATGACATGTCAGCAATCACCCCAGGACACTTCGTGATCGGACAAGCACTCATCACACCAGCCGAACCAGACAACATCGTAGTCACTGACAATCATTTAAGCAGATTGAAACTGCTACAGAAAATGAAAAAAGATTTCTGGAAAGCATGGTCAACAGAATACCTATCCAGGTTACAGCAACGTGGAAAATGGAAAACTCCGAGACAGAACATAGAAATAGGGGATTTGGTACTCCTCAAGGAAGACAACATATCGGCAAACAAGTGGCCGTTAGCACGAATAATTAAAACACACCCAGCAAAGGATGGATCAGAGATGGGCGCGTGAGTGAATTTTCACTCACGTCACGCACGTTTCACGCTTGCTTTAAACAGTCACGTTCACGCACGGTCACCCTCACGTTCACTCACGTTCATGGCGTGACACGCCACTCACGACGTGACACGCAGCTTTTATTTCAAAATTTAAATTCAGATAGAACAGAATGTTCAAATTTAAAACCAATGAAAAAACCCTAAAGAGAACTAAAAATATGTTTTGCACCTGACATAATTTACGTGACATGTTGCAATCAGAAGAGTTGACATAAAAAGAAAAAAATGAAAATTGACTACAACTTCGACAAGTGATAAATACTGACTTCTCGCAAATATATTTCTTGCAGCTGTCTTCAAAGACATTACTTTTAATACCAAAAGCTGTCATTGGAATTGACGTTTCCCTTATTGGTATGAGTACAGAAGGTATATGTTGCTAGGCAACACTTTTAATTCGTAGGTTTGAAAGTACTTTTGCGTACAAGGATCAACATTTTCAGCTTTAAAGCGAGTATACAAAAAAAAGCATTACTTTTATTAGAATAATAAGTTCATCTACACAAGTACACAATAAATTGGTTTAGAAATAAAACGTAATCAACATTTTCAGTGTTAAGTCGGGTATACAAAACAAAACATTAGGTACTTTTCTAAAAATAGGTTCATCTACACATCTACACAATACATTTTTGGTTTAATAATAAAACGCAATTAACATTTTCAGCGTTAGCCGAGTATAAAAAACAAACCATTACTTTTATTAGAATAATTTCATCTACACATCTACACATTAAAATGTTGATTTGAAAATAATATGTTAATCAACATTTTCAGCGTTAAGTCGAATTCTGCGCTCTTCTAAAATTCGCCCAGCTGTAGAAAATACTCTTTCGCTTGTAGCGGAACTTGCCGGTATGTTTAAAATTTCTCAAGTTTTTTTAACAGTGGCGTATTTACACTGTTTTTCCAAAATCCTAAAATGTCATCTACATTTCCGAATTTTAATTTAACATACTAATTTAGTTCTGTTTCGACATCATCCTAATTACATGTGTCACCGTCAGAGCTATCTCTAAGTGTAGAAAGATAAGAATCTGATGCTGATATACTAGTTTTGAGTCGTTTGCTATGTATTTCATCATTATCATCTATAATTTTATTTGCATTATAATCTTCTCTTTTATGTGAAGGCATGAACTTTAAGGATTTATAATTAGGGTCCAAAAATAAAGACACATAATGTAACTTGTTTGGCACAATTTGTGATTTACTGACATTTAAAAGTTGCTGCACCCTGCAGTTTTTATTCGTTACTAAATATTTAACGTGAAATTAACGTGAAACGTGAATCACGCCTTCAAAATGTTCACTCACGTGCACTCACGTTCACGTCACGATTTTCAAATATTAGTCACTTAGTGACACGACGTGACACGACTGTTTTCACGTCACGCGCCCATCCCTAGGATGGATTAATAAAAGTAGTGACAATCCAGGGCAAAGATAGAAGTCAAATCAAACGGCCCATAACAAAGGTTTGTCAGCTACCTATAAACAACGAGGGCAATCCAGTGCAAACAAGGATCAGCAGTTCCAGACCTACCACAAGGTCAGCACGGATTCAAGATATGAAAACACACTCAGCAGTATTTATATGCATGCTCATGATGTGTCACGTAATTCCCGGCAGTATAGCGAACTATACGCTGCAAAGGTTACAACCTGGTATATACGTGGAACACGTGGGTAATTCGAAGCTCGATAGAGGGATCATTCGAATAGGGATGGAATATTCGATATCTGTCTTCATCACGGACGAGCATGGGATTAACGCCACCGCTAAACAATTCAAACAATTATGCGACAACAGCAACGAGATGACGGAAGACCAATTTTGTGAAGAACTCATGCACCACATAATAGAACAACAAATCAATATCCTGTGGGACATGAGGAGCATCCGGACAATAGCTTCACACCGAACACGAAGAGGACTAATAGGGAAGTTCCTGGCATCAGTGTTTGGAATAAACGAAGAAGTGTATAAGGACATCGCTGATCTAGACAAGAATCAGCAGGTACTAATCGACGCTTCCGGTCACCAAGCAAAGTTGATGTTAGCAGCAATAACTACGGTGAACAATACAGAGAGCAGGATTACAACAAAGTTAGAAAACTTCCGGGTAAAATTCAACCAAGGAATTCACCTTATTAACGAAATGAAGGCCTGGTACAGATCCATTGACGCCAATAAATTAAATGTTCACGTGTTATCAGCATATCAAGTGGCCAGCATCTATTTGCAGGAAGTGGCAGAAAAATACAAGAAGTTGCTTGAACCAGTGTTTAATCGGAGCCATTTATTTGAGTTCGTATCACCAGCTGAAATAGCAACAATAATAAGTCAGCTGTCCTTGAAGCTACCACCAAACTTACGAATATTGCCATCGCTAGTGCACAAGATGGAGGTAGGACAAACCAAGGAAGCCATTAAGATATTTGGATACTTCCATATCACCGAAGTAACCGAATACAAGTCATCAAGGTCACCGCCATCCCTAGACAAATCAGAAGCGGAGAGTATGCAACAATCGCAGTCAACCCGTATTTCTTAGCTGTGGACTACAACCATCAGCAGTACTTCAGCATACCGCCATCCAAGTTCGAGGTCAGCATTCCAATAAAGGAACACACTTATTTGTGCACACCTACTGTCATAAATAGTGTTGAGAAAAACCCCAACTGCATCGTCGACGAGATGCATCAACGCTTGGAAAAAGTGCCATGTAGCATACAACGCTACAATGTCACCATAATAAGATGGAAAGAGCTGTACAAGGCAAACACATGGATTTTTATAACCAACAAAGCCACCAGTGCAGCAATCATCTGTAACCACGTACGAGAGGAAGTGACTCTTGAAGATACCGGAGTCATCCAGATCGCTCCAGAGTGCCACATTCTGTACGCACGATCATTTAGTACGATTCCGGTCGTTGCAACGTTTAATAAAATTCTGCAGGTCAACATTACATCACAGGCAGAAGCAATGGGAATCGAGTATCCAAGCTTAGCCGAAGAACCGAGCCTGGAAACATCAGGTCACGTAAGCGTGCTGCTAACCCGACAGCAGCAGATAATACATGACCTATCCACTACACACTGGAGGCACCTATCCATTACGACAGGGTCTATCAGCAGCATAGTAACAATACTGGTCATTGGCCTACTGTGCGGCATAAGCTATTGTGTATGGAAACACAACTGCCGGATCAAGGGACAACAGAAGCAAAAACCCAGCGCCGGCCAACACGACTTCACTTTGGAACCCTTATACGCAACACGCCAAGGGAAACGTCCGCGACGCAACCCCTGCAACAGAAGCCTGACCACACCAACCCCGGCTGTCAGCAAGTGACCCGGCCAATTTGAACACGGGATTTTAGTGAATAGTGTAAAATAAACTGTAATCCAGTAAATACAAAAGTTCACGCAATTAGCCCACAAAAACTGCATTACTTGCGCCAGATAAGATATGGGTCAAGATTCCGTGTCGTGATAACAATTAAATGTAAGCGACACACGCAACAAGCAGCAGTTCCGTGTTTACAAACAGAAGTTGCACTTTTAATATATCGTATGTCGAAGGAACAATGCAGCAATTCTGCAATGCTAGTGGGTTAACATAACAAACTCTAGCATTCAGAATTACGTTAATTTAAACATGTATGATTGTGATTTCAATATTAGGCCATGTTAAAGATGTAATCAGATCAGCTGCAATCAAATACAAAGATCGTAATGCCGCTCATGGCAACCAACTTATAGAAGACTTATTATTATTATTATTGCAAAGATTAGTGCTGAGGTGTAAACACCTATTAAGCACCAAATAAAGATACAAATGCGCCCATACAGTAAATAAGATATAGTTATATATAGTTAGATTTGTTTACATATATTATTATTATTATTGCAAAGATTAGATTATTCACCCAACCATTAGAGAATAGACGACTTAAGCGGCTCTGGCCTGAAGACCTTATTTTGTAAATTCCAGAGAACCGTTGATGGACGGTCCCTGACTCAAGACGCCTCATATTATGTTATACCATTTACTAATTACTCTGTATATAGTGTAGACTGTAAATTAGCAATAAAGGTTAAAAAAAAAATTCCAGGTTAGCAGGTTGGGTTTTGCGTCAGTCTGTGTCGAAACTGATGGAAAACCTAACCTGATAAACTCTAATTTGACATAGACTTACATATTACAGAGCATCAACATAATTATTATTTATACGTTTGTATTTCCACAGCCCTTATGGACTTTTTTAATGAAAATGTGGTAGTTATTGTTCTATTTCCTTTTCATAATTTTTGGTCTTTAATAAATTTGTTATTTAAAAAACGTGCTTAACGTATAAAAAGGACATTTTTGCTTTATTAAAAATTGAAAATAAGTAAATACATAATTTAAAATTAAAATTATGCACACTAAGTTTTCAAATAAGTTGCAAAAAATATGTTTTCTTAGTAAACGGTAAAAAATTCATATTCGTTCTTTTTTAATTATAAGACAATAATCAGTAATTATAAAAAAATAATTATGACATTGAAATAGAAATTAGTTTTAAAATTTGGCATTGGAGTGAGCACTCTGTCTTTTTTCTCTGTTTGAAATTATATCGTTTCCAAAGAAACAAAAACATCTTGTTCCTTTGGAAAACATCTCTGGAAAACAATTTGATTTCAGCAGTACTCAATCAGTGGGAAACTTTTTTTAAGACCTTTAAATCACTTTAACTTTGTTATTATTGGTTTTTTATCAAATGTTTGTTAATAAAAAATGTTTATCCGCAAACGTCATAAAAGTGACAACTTATGTGTCTTTATTGACAAGGTAAAAGTGTCACTTTATCTGATTAAGCAGATAAAATAGCAACTTTGCTCTATTTTTTTCTTTCTATGTTTGTTTGCTATCTCCTCCGAAGATACTGGACCGATTAAATTGTATGATGGCTTAAAATTTTGCTAATTTTTAGAATTCGATCGTAGGCCGGTTTTTATTTTCAAAAAGTTTTAATTTAATTAACTCCTTTAAGCAGCTGAGTGGAGCATCTGTCGCCGTGGGTTATGGTGTGACAGCTGCTGTGGCCGTGTGCTATTAGCTCGGCTAATTCAGTATGTTCATATATTATTATAGTAATGCGTTATTTAAACAACCGAGGTTGGCACAGGGGTACAGTGCTTTTCTATCACGCGGGTGGTCCGGGTTCGATTCCCGGCCGATGCATCCTTTTTTAAAAATTTATATTAATTAAATTTATGAATACGTTTGCGGATAAAATAGTATATGTTATGCGGAGTAAAAGTGACTTTATGTGGCTTAGATGAATTATTTGCCTCACTAACGTTCGGCTAAATAAACTTCAGATTCGCCACATAAAGTATCACTTTTACTCCTAATAACATAATCTACTATTACTTTAGTCCCGTCCATCTATCTTAAAAATCTCCTCCGAACGTTATACATCACCCTCTATATCATGAGAAAAGTTTTAGATTAAGAATAGAACTAAAACAGAAATAATGATAGTGAATAGGGCAGAAAACAACGGGGTATGAAGTTATCTGTTATCTCGCCCATCACGAACATCAGAGGATTTGAAAACGAAATACGACGCCAGGTCACGATGGCAAGAGCTGTGACTGTAAAGCTGACGAAGTAATGAAAGGATACCTCCATCACGAAGACAACAAAACTAAAACTTGCAAAAACGTGGACGATGAACAAAGCAGACAGAAGGAAAATAGAGACGTTTGAACACTGAGTATACAAACATGTACTAAGAGTCGAATGTCGGACACATCAATGAATATTAGATGAAATTAAAGTCAACATCAGGCTACTATACTGTACTATGGTGCTTCCTCTTCTTCTTCTTTGTCTGAACTATCTCTTCTTATTTTTTCTTTTCGGTAATTTACATTTTCCCGTTTCCTCGAGTTTTGTTCATTCCACTCAAACTTCCGCAATGTCTTTTTGTATATATTGGTTTGAAGCTCAGTATTGTAGTTTAATTTCATTTTAGTTAAAACTCACCTTTATAACTACCTATTCTTACTACTGAAAAGTATGTAGCCTTTGGTACGTCTTTCTTTGCCTTTTCACCCTCGCTATTATCATTTGTGAACTTTTCTTAATTCTTTAGTTTTTAGTGTTTTGGATACGGTTGACCTTTGCGTGTAATAAGCTATTTCCCCTATTCTTTTTTACAAAGAGGGCTGAATTTTCTCTCGTCAGTGACCAAATCATCACTATCTACCGATTTGAGGGTTTTATTTTCGTTTTCTTACACACAAATTTTCAACAATTTTAAACAAGATCTTAAAAGGTAATAAATCTAATACATCTTTGCTTAAGCTCTATTACTATTGATTATAAGTCTAATATAGTAACTCTTGCTTCCGATGAAACCGAAAAGTATATTAACATGTTTTCTAACTGGCAACTTGGATGATTCCGGAAGCAATATATTTTAAAATGTGAATTATACCTCGAGAGGCATAAAGTTATAGATTGTTGCCTAAGATTGGTTTCGTTATTTGCGCTATATGATAAATCTGATTTATATACAGCAAATCTATAAATAAAAACTGTATTGGAATTTATTATATATTATTACACAGAATAACGTAAATCGTTGTTCACGATTATTGTAAAACACAATTCCAGTAGCACCTTACCTACTTCGATCTGTCTTCGTAAAAAGAAAATTGTGACATGGAAACTCCAGGAATTTATACAATTTCCAAAGAGGCGGCCACCTTTATCTAAAATATTTCTGTGAACTAGTCAAATATTAAAAAACTTAACAAATCAGACGAATTGCAAAATCAGCAATAATAATTTCCAGTTAGAAGACGCTGCTCGTTTTCCACAAGGATATGGAAAGACATGTCCACGCGAATCCCGGATTTGAATTCGATATAAAAAGATGTCAAGGAGTTCTGGGGGGAAATTAACATGAGCGCTCAAAACACATTATTTGAGCAACCTTCGCTTTAGGTATATGTAATTTACTGTAGTATCCTGTAGCACCATAAAGGAAAGAAGACGTCAAGACGATTTTCTCGCCAGATAAAGCAGTTTGCGTCAGAACTCTCCAAATTTGCAAACTGCGCACGCGATTCTGCTTTATATTATTTTTTAAAAGATTGCCTGTCAATTATTTGCAATTAAAAACAGCATAATGGCAAACCGCAAAATTATTTAATTATAATAAAGGTTAATAAACGTTATTATACAATCCATTTCGTATTTCTATCCACTGCAAGCAGTTTAAGATTATCTGACAACGATGTTATTCATATAATATTATCATTAGGCAAGATCATTAGCTATTTTTCACTTAGTCAGCAATCGTAATATTATTATTTTTTTATAAAATCAAACATAGTACAGGTATATAATGTCACAGATTTCCTACAGTTGTTTATGTTTGTAAATCAGCTAGTTCTTCTAAACATTAATATTCATTCGTGAATCTATAATTAATAGCAAATATCATCTTTACTACAAAACTGCCGTATTTGCATCCGGATTATGGACTGCATTTTTTGTGGCACTGATTCACATCCTCAACCTTTTGACCGTGACCGTCTAAGAGTAATACCCTCCAGCTTTTGAGGTGAATACTCGCGGACTACAAAAGCCGAAGGGGTCTCTATTTTTTAGGCGCAGTAGGCGTTCCCCACAAGACGACCCGCACGTTGACTAAATTATAAATTTCAAACGTTTACCATGCCTCCATTGTACCTTTGAATTGAAAAATTAAACGCTACCAAGAAAATACAGTTCTAATTGTTCTTAGCAGTATGAGATAGTCTAAGAAAGCCTCTTCACCAACTTTAGTTTTTGTATTGTGTTCTTAGTTGAGCACTAAAATCGTAAGTTCCGGGATTGAGCATGAAAAAGTAACATAGTAAACAAGTATGATTAATATTCTTCGGAATAAGAACCTTCTCCATTCCATATGATTTTTATAACTACATAGATGCTGGCTTTGTTTTTTCTATTGGTGTTTATGTATGCAACATATGTATTTACTTACTCTATTATTTATATGCTTATGTGATCATCGTCTTCTAAGTGTCCATAAATAGCTGTTTGTGTATATGATTATTAGGTATTAAGAGATACCTACGCAGGTAGTTAAATAAATTAAATGCATCGGTCTGTTGTGGTTGCCAAAGTAATTGTAACGTTAGATGAATATGAGAGAAATAAGACTAGAACCAGTCTTCAGCTTTCTGAGAATTATAATACATATTCCATATGATTAATAGACCATACAAATTAGTGAAACTACTACAAATTCGGGTTATGCAATTGTTGAATAAGACAGCCACGCCAGCATTTAGTTTTATTAGTACCTACCTATACATATTAAAAGAGATAGAAAAGAAATACCTACAATTCTAGCTATAAAATTTGTAAACACACCAAAACTTCACATGTTCATCTAGTTGAAAGACAGACGATGACACTAACGAGTATACCTACATAAATTATTGCTCGACACTAATAATTATTATCTATTAGTTGCCATACCACATTTGGGCTCAACCCCCAACCACAATATACATAAAATTCTAATGGTTTAACACCATGATCTTCACGATGTTCTCAAACAAGATTACTAGTGCGTTTAGTGAGGTGTTTATCAGCAGTTCGGGTTCGATTGTTGTTTCCCCAAAGTGTTTATGTCGCACAGTTATGAGTTCCTCGCACTCGCATATCCAGTGGATTGGAGTTTCGTCCTCCTCTTCACAGAATCTACAGTCTGTGTTTGTTGCCAAGCCTATTGTGTGCATATGTTTGTTCACATAACAGTGTCCTGTAGTTATCCTTGTTATGTGTTTTATCTTCTCCCTTACATTTTCCAGGAGTGCCAGGGTCGCTTTCTTGGACGATTCCCCTATGAAGTTTCTTGCTTTAGGGTAGTCGTGCCAAAATTTGCGATGTTTATCTCGTAACCAGCTTCTAGTTTGCTCCCTGATCATGCTATAAGCTATTTTACAGGTAGGCCCTGGCCCTATCAGCTTAATTGTACTGGCTGATTTTGCTAATTTATCTGATTTTTCGTTGCCTATTATTTCCTGGTGACCTGAGGCCCACAACAGGCTCAGTTTGTTGTGTTCTCTCAGATAAACCAGTTTTCTGTGGCATTCATATACCAGTTCTGAGTTGAACTGGTTGGATGACAGCGCTTTTAGGGCTGCTTGGCTGTCCGTCAGGATATGTATTCTCCTACCTTTGTAGGATCTCTGCACCATTAATTGGGCGCAGGTTAGAATTGCTGTTACCTCGGTCTGGAATACTGTTGTATATTGTCCCAGGTTTATGCTTATTGCATTTCCTGGTCCCGTGCCATAAATATCCAGACCTGTTCCATTCTCTGTTCTTGATCCGTCTGTGTACCAGACTTCTCCCTTTAGTTTGGTTAGGACTTCTTCCTCGTTCCACTTTTTCCGCTCTGGAAGATATACTTCGAACGGTTTTTGGAACCGGTAAGATGTCTTTATTTTGTCGGACTTCATCTGCAAGATGAGGTTTTCACGTAATCGATTAAAGATTTCGGTATGGTATCCCCGATGTCCGGGATAGCGATCATACCCTTGTATTTTCAGCCTGTATGCCTCAAGTTTCGCTTCCGCCTCTACCCTTAGGTGTAATGGGGGAAGGTTTAGCAAGGCTTCTAACGCGGCTGTCGGGGTTGTTGACATTGCCCCCGTTATTCCAATACAGGCCATCCTTTGTATTTTGCTGAGCCAGTTTTTATTTTTAATATTGCTTGCCTTGTGCCACCATACCACGGCTGCATAGCTTATCGTCGGTATGATGACTCTTGTGAAGAGCCAGTATTGCATTCTTTCGAATACTACGCCCTCAAATTTTCCGTGTATGTAGATGGTGATGTCGTCAGCGTAGCCCTGCGTGTATAAGCCCTACTCCTCTAGTTCCCGTAGAAGGTCATCCACCACGAGGTTCCACAGCAGAGGTGACAATAACCCTCCTTGTGGGCATCCTCTGGTTACCGGCACTTCCACGGTTGTCTTATGAAGAGAAGTGGTTGTGACTCTGCTTTTGAGCATGTTTAATATCCATCTGCTCTGGGTGTCATTTATTCCCCTGTTATTCAAGGCTAGATGAATTGAGTCGAACGAGGTGTTGTGAAAAGCACTTTCGATATCCAGAAAGGCTCTAAGGCCAAAGTCTTTGGATTGTATACTTTTTCCCCCTTACTGACTAATTCATGTATAGCCAGTTCGCAGGATTTTCCTGACTGGTAGGCATATTGGTATCTATGTAATGGAGAAATTGCCAGTACTTCGTCCCTTATATACCTGTCAATTAACTTTTGTAGCGTTTTCAGAATAAATGACGTCAGACTTATTGCTCGGTAAGATTTAGCCTAGGTATAGCTTTCCATTCCCGGCTTTGGTATAAATACCACTCTCACTTTTCTCCAGCTTGCTGTTATGTAACCTAGATCCAGACTTGCCCTTAGCATTGCACATAGACGGGTGGATAGTTCACTGCAGCCCTGAGTGAGTAGAGCTGGGTAGATCCTGTCTCCACCTGGAGCTTTAAATGGTTCAAAACTGTGTAGTGCCCATTTAAGTTTAGTTATGTTTATCACTTGGTGTGCTGCTTCCAGTTCTCTTGTGTGGCCCTGCGTAGAGGTATTTCTACACCATGATCACTGGTGTTATCTTCCTGTAATAGTATACTGCCTGGGAAATGTGCCTGTAGTAGAACTGTCAGTGTTTCTTCCCCAGTTTCTGTGTATCCTCCTTCAGGTTTTTTCAGTGTTCCCACTATCTGTGGTCTGTCTTTCGCTAGCGCTTTTTGAGGTTTTGCACATTCTGGTGTCTTGTCGACTCCCTTGCAGTACTCCCTCCATGAGGATCGTTTTGCTTTCCTCACTTCGTTGTTGTATTTTGTAAGGACTTCTTTATAAGGTTTCCACTTCTCTGTCCTTTTTGCTTTGTTAAATAGCCTTCTTGTCTCTACCCGCGGCTCTGAAAGTTGACCGTTCCACCATGAAACATCTCTGGATTATTTTCTAGAAGTTGCAGTACAACACGATTCGAAGGCATTTATCAGTGATTCAGTGATGGCGTCTGCCATTATTTCTAATTCAGCAGTGTTACTGGCCCTGGAGGGGCAATCCCGGAGTGCCTGCTTGAGGTTCTCTTTATATGAGCCCCAGTTGCAGTTTCTGGGATTCCTGTACTCCAAATCGGTTAGCACCGGTGTTTTTTGTTATCTAATCTGATGTATCTGTGGTCCGAGAGCGATGGCTCTTCAGATACATACCATTTTTCTATAATGTTTGCCATAGCTGTGGTGGCTACAGTTATATCAATGACCTGAGTTACAAATGTGGGTTCATTGCCTAGATTCATTGTCAAGAGCCTATTTTCTAAAAAGAAATCAAGGAGTGACTCACCTCTGGGGTTGGTGTTATTGCTTCCCTACGCTATGTGGTGAGCGTTTGCATTACATCCTAGTAATAGCTGCAGTGTTCTACTAGCTTCCTCATCTCAGGAGTGGGTGGATCTCCTGGCTGGTCATATGGGAGGTATACGTATCCGATAATAAGTTCCCTCTTGTTCTCTTCCATAGCCATTTTGGTTTTGACTGCCACAAGATCCCTACAAGAAAGGTGACTTAATGTGATCAGATTCAAAATTGATTTAGCAAGTATGCAGGTTCTAGGCATGACTACATCGGAACTGTGCAAAGTCCAGCCCTTGGTCATCCCTAGTCCCATTATTTTATTACTCTTAATCCAAGGTTCTTGAATTAATATTATTTTTGATGGCATAAGTCTGTAAGACCGCCGATGCGTTCTTTCAATAGTGTATATTTACCTGTAGCAGTTTTAGCGCCATTGTAGCTTCTGCTCCGGTTTTTGGGCTTGAGGAGAGGGAGGTTCCTTAGACTCTCCCTTTTCTTTCACCTGGGGGGTTCTGAAGTCCCTTCCGCATGTGGATCTTTGTTGGTAGAGGTTTCCGTGTCCCCTCTACCTCCATTTCATTTGACGATTGCGAAAGTAGAGGTTCCAAAGATCCCTCCACTTCCATCGCCTGAGAAGGTTCTTTTTCTTCTGCCTGCCCTTCTTTCTTCTCGTTTTCCTTCTTCTTCTTACCCAGTTTCTTAAAAGATACCTGGGAGAAGTTTAGAAAGGGCCTGTAGTCTACGTCCTGTAACTGAGTCCAGGACTGTTCTGTTATGGCGATGACTACCTGTTGTCCCTTGGGATCCGGCTTGGAGTCCGTCACCTGCCAGGTCTTTGTGGAAAGACCTTTGTTCTGTTTCTGCAGCCTGTGCAGAATGGTTTTGGCTTCCAGTACTGGTCCTGGAATCCATGCTAGGGTGTATACTGGTTTAGGAATGTCCTTGGTCTCCCTGAGCACCGGTTTTGCCCCTTCCCATGGTATACAACCTTTTATTATTGTTTCCAGCCACGTTCTGGTTTTGAGGTCAGCGCAAGTCACGTTTAATCTTGCTCTGCCGTAGCGTACCTCGAGAAATCTCGGGTGCGGTACATTCCCCCTTCCTCATTTTCATCGATTTTTTCGAGCAGGTAGGCGCTAATCAGCTCTGCTTGCTCGGCATTTAAGGTTTCATCTGGGTATCCCTCTGGAAAAATTACCATCTTCTCCTCAGTGATTGCCTCTTTGTAGCTACGAGCAGGTTCTTCCACCCTTCTCCTTGTTTTCTCTTGTTTTGGGGTACTTCCTTCGGACCGGTTCCTTTTTGACTCTCGCTCGACGTTGCCCCCTTTGTTTGCGCCTGACTTGGTCCGTGAAGGCCCTGGTTGCGGCTGACTGTTTGAGACTGTCCCGGTGCCTTTGCTCCCGGTTCCTGCCTCTTGCAGTCGTTGGCGCTTCAGTTTTCGCTTTGCAGCGCCCGACAATTTTCCCTATCCGGCGGATCCATCCAAGATCCTCCAGCCGATCCCTGGGGTTGCCCCCTAGGGGGAGAGTTGTTTTTAGTTTTTTTAAAAGTCAAGTCATCATCATTCATGTTCCCACGAGTGATCGGGAAAAAAGGTCAACCCTCGCCGGAGCCCGAACGACGAGGTAAGGCGGCTTAGTACGACGGAGTTGCGCCAGGTGCTCCGAAGGAATCGTTCGTGAAACTGCCTCCCCAGTTCCATGCAGCCCTCGCCACGATATCTTCCAACTTGGCTTGAGGGATGTTTATCGACTTCCCAGTCTAGACCAGCTGGGTTTAATTTCAACAGGGCCACCACGTGTAGGATGCAATCTGAGATCACATATCACCAATTCTTGAAGGTGATACCCAACGGTCTTGGGATTTCAGAGGCTGGAATGTAATGCCTCTGTCCTCCCCTGCAGCTGACCTTCCGCCTCGGGGAAGGTTAACGGTATACCAGTTAAAGCCTGCAGTTCTTTTTATGTCGTCGTTTCATATAATTAAGGGGCGACCTACACTTCTTCTATATGCCCGAGGTCTCTATCGGATTATTTCACGCTATTAAAAACTAACTGTTTAGTCGAGTTGCTCATGATCATACCACAAAATGGCAATGTGCTTTATGATTTGGAACAATGGAAACACAGTGTTAGTTTTGTTGCCAAGGTTATTACTACCTGAAAAATAAAAGGTACTGGTAAGAAAAAGTGGGTGTTTTCGGCCGAAATTTATAGCTTTTCGATTCAGTAGGACCAAAAATTTAATTTTTAAAAAGTTTGTTACCGTTACGACGACTGTAAAAGAAGTAAGCAAAGACAACGGACTACTCAGCCGGAGCTGGTCGTGGGTAAAACAAAAGACAAAAGCTTTAGCTGAAAAATAAAAATATGGGCGCCAAGTAGCAAGTAATCTAGCAGTACAAAAAGTACATTACAGAAGGCGCTACTAACCAAACCTGAAAATAAAAAGGTAACGGCAAAGGCACAAATCAGATACGCAGGCAAAGATGTCAAGGCAGTATAACTCCAGCAAACAAAGAATACAAACACAATTAAAATACACACGAAAATATCATACGGCAAAACAAATTAGCATATCACAAAATTCATATTTCAGTAATAATTAAGCGTTATATTAAGCCTCACCAAAATATTGGCATATAATTTAAATATTCATGAAAGCGTAGTTGACATAAGAGCGCAATAAAAAAATATGCGTAAGGGAATTACACGTTGACTTTTGACATGGCACTACTAAATGAAGATGGTCAATAGCTTCATGGCTATAACACAATTATTATAATTTAAAATTTAGATTGGTTAGTTGAATTTGACCAATTACCCACTATGCAAGGTTTACCTTAATTTACAATAACGCCCACACGGAATTGAAGATCTTGCTTCCTATCATAGCTCTTTAAAACCCAATAGTTGACTAAAGTACTTATCAATCTGCATTAAAATGTGGTAATCGAAACTTACACTGAATTGCTTGCAATTGCGGGGCGTATACTGAGGTTGTATTCAACCGAATGTTAGGTCACTAATGAATCGTGACGATCAAAAATGGATCAAGGCTATTCATTCAAATGCCGTACAAAAAGCAATACTGTTAGCACTCGAACGGGGCGGGAGACACAACAGTTTGAATAATCTAAAAAGCTAACGGCTAGTTAGAATGAACTACCGCAATAGTTTCTTTACAATGAAAATTACATCAACTACTTTACATGGGTGAGATACACGCTTAAAATACATATTAAGAGCATCTAAATGTTTATTGAGTACGCCGTAGCAGAATCACGAAAGCACCTTCAGAGGCATCTCGAGGCTCGAGGGGCCGAAATTACAATACAAAGTAACCGACCTTTGCGATGAACTTCCCAGCTGCAACAGACTTAGACAAGGGTTCGAGGGACTGCAGGGGTACAGAGCTAACGACCAGCAGGTAACGTGTCGGAGGGGGTCACACAGGAGTTTCACCTGCGCTCTTTATTGTAGGCGAAGGATCTCTACGTGCTCGCCAAACTTGAGGCGGCAGCTAGGGGCCATCTTCGTCGATTAATCCTAGGCGCAGATGCGCTCGCAAGGGGCGAAATATTACTCGGAACGCCACCAAATCAAGGACGTAGCCCAGCGAAAGGTACGTCACCAAACAGAAGAAGCTAAAAGAGCAACAAGCCATAGAATCTAGCTAATTTATTCATCCATTAAACATACCCGCAGGTGTTTCCGGCTTCATTTCGCCAAAGGGGGAAACATGTGCTTTGCCAAACCGAAATCCAAACTAGGTTTGGGCTTGGGAAAATATCAAAATACACTTTACGGGGCCTGCATTAGAACCTCCTCAAAATTCTAACCACAACAGCGGGATGTCATCGAAATAACCGAATTAAGGTACGTCTTAAAAACATCGATTTTTGAGGCAGCTATCTTTAGCACCACAACATGGCGAATGGCAAAAATGGTCCCAAAAAGCCTGATACGAAAACCCTTTTTAAAAAAAACCTGACATATGCAACCCAAAAAGCTTTATGCGCAAATTGAAGTCTAAATTCTAGGAGCTTTCAAGCACTGTAATTTTAGGAACTAGCTTACGTTAGATCAAAATAGAACTTGCAAAAGGTCTGAATGCTCAGTTTTAAAAATACAAAATTAGACTTAGTGAAAGATAAGGCAAAAAGTTAGTTTCAGCGCAAAATAGGGCAATTAATTAAATGAATAACTAAAAATGACATTTATCCAGTAACAAGTTTGACATTTGAAATGTCACTTATATGGTGTATCATTAGATCTAGACAATTATGTAAAATTCAAAAATCCAATAATACTAAGGCTAGTCTATTTAAAAATCAAAAATTGGTATTACTTCTGTTAAAACCGAAAGTGGTAAAAAATAAATTATATTGTTACGTGTCAAAAGCGGAATTAATATTAAATGATATAATGCACGACCATGAATACACGGCCGATTGTATAAACGCAGATTTGGTGTTGAAAAATAGTATCTGAGTTACCGGTTGTAGAAAACAGCGGGGGAATAATAACAGGAATTGTTTTTGGATTGTTTTGACGGAAAAATAAGTAGCGTCCCGGTTCGCATTGGCTTTCTGTGTTTTATGTAGTGTGCCAATGTTATTACCGAAGCTTTAATAAAGGATTATAAATAATGAAAAATTACTAGCAGAAAGATCCGAGATTGGGATACCATTTTCGGGAATTATTTCTACATCGTGGGATGGCTTAATTATACACAGAATTTCATTGTCATATTGACGTTGCCTGTTATATACGGGCCTCAAGTCCGGAGCGAATTCGTAATATCATTTATCTACTCCAGTGGGATAAGTAACGCATTACGTCACTCATTTGACACTATTTCAGTTAGGTAATGAAGCTCATTACACCAATCAGTTATGTAATGGTTTCATTACGCAACTGAGTTGTGTAATGACTTCATTACGTAACTGAAATAGTGTCAAATGAATGCCATAATGACATTTGCATACTAAAATGTTTTTGATAATGACAGATCTGACATTTCTCTTAATGCACTTTTCTCAATTTTAGGCAGTCGTAGATAAAATTTTGTACAATACATGTGTGATAATGCATCATTAATATACTTGTGTGCTTACATACACGTATATTAATGATGCTGTTATCCCACTTGTATAGTACATAACTATTATGTGGGTCTTACTTTCAACTACAGCAAGGCTGCAGTACTGGTAACTATTTACATCATCGACGCTGGCTCGCTTGACGTTTGGCTGTCAGGGGTAGCTGTTCCGCGGTGTAAGTTGTTTTGAGATCCCCTGGTTCGCTGCTGGAAAACGTTTCTCTTAGCTTTTGAAACCCAATATTTACCGCAAACACAATCGTATTCAGATAAGTGATAACTTAATGATATTTTGTATAACCAATAACTGATAACATCATGATGTATAACGATATTCGATAGGAAGTGTACCACCTTATTAGGCTCACTTATCTATAACATAAAATCGGTGCTCTCTTTGTATGCGTGTTTGCGTGTTTGCGTGTTTGCGTCTATGTTTGTTCGCTATCTCCTCCGAAGATACTGGACCGATTAAGTTGTACGATGGCTTAAAAGTTTGCTAATTTTTATACTTAGATCGTAGGCCGGTTTTTATTTTCAAAAAAAGTGCGAAAAATTTGTAATTTAATTAACTATTTTAAGCAGCAGAGTGGAGCGCCTATCGCCGTCTACTGTTAGCTCGGGTGCGCGTATTATTCAAACAAGGGCGGCGGTCCTGCGGTAGAGTGCTGGCTTATCACGCGGTTGGCCCGGGTTCAGTCCCGCCGATACATCCTTTTTTTTTATATTAATGAATCTCTCTTAATTTTGCGAAGCGAAACGTAGTTCGGGTGACTCACTAGTAATTAAATATATGTAGTAGAGCATCTAGTGATGCGATAACTTTATTGTGGGGTGTTCCCATTTACCTTTTTCCATTTTTAACTTCTTGATAGTAAATGTGTGATATTTATACATATTATATGTATGTACTGATCATTATTTGCAACTTTAATTAATAAATACAACGTACAGCTTTAAATCTTTCCATACCTAATTTCGTTACTCCTGCCTTCTATTTTTCAGAGTCTGAATTGAATGACGAAAATGCGCTAACAATATTTCAAAAAAGGGTGGCGTTTATTTAGTATATAGATGTACTAAGTTTCAAAAATGTATTTTCAAAAATAAAGAAAAAAGGGGGTGTATAATGTTACTCCCGTTAAAGAGTGTGCCATTTAAAAAATTAAGTTGAATACGGCTCAGCAAATGCAGCAACCTGTATAGCGTACAAAAATTTTACAAACTGTACTGTGACGGCTTGTATACAGTATGTATGAGCAAATGGAATAAATTCAATATCTCCATATTTTGACACTTGTCACTGATATGCCGAAACACGTCAATCGATTTTGATGGTAGCGGATATTTATGGCCTATTGGTTGCAGTAATGACTCACGTGGCTTCTGTCGGAGACGTCGCCGACATTTTTTAAATGAGACGGTATACCAAGTGGCACATCATTGGAAAGGGCATTCAAAGGGGAATTCAGTACTGTGTCTGGTTTTTGAATCCATTCGAAATTAACGAGGAAAAAATGATTCGAAATTATCAATTTTAATAAATACAATGTCAGTTTGAAAGTCAGCCGAAAGCAAATTTGAAAATCGTCGATTTACTGCAAGGATGGTCTATCTAACTGAAATTCATAAAATAACTATACTGATGATGATCGGTTATACCTCAAGGTACAGTTAACAAAATTGACAGGCAGTTTAGAGAACTTGGACATACACGACAAATTAAGAAACACAGTGCTTCTTTGGACGACGAAACAAAAGTAGACGTCATGCTTATATTTGAGGAAAACCCGCATGCATCTACTCGACAAGTTAAGAATAATATTAGTCCCTCCTCCGTTGCACGAATACTAAAGGAGAATAAAATGCATCCGTATAAGGTAATTCCAACTCAGGAGATATGTAAGGGCGACTTTGATAGGAAAGTGGAATTTTGTGAGCGAATGATGGAAAGAGTAGACAACAATATCATCCGAATAGAAAATGTTTTGTTTCGTTTACCCTCCACGGACATGTTAATCATCAGAATTGCCGCTATTGGGCCACAGAAAATCCTCACTGAATGAGAGAGAGGCATACCCAAAAACCTGAAAAGGTGAATGTGTGGACTGGTATCATAGGAGACTATATCGTTGGCCCATTATTTTTGATGAGAACTTCAACGGTGCAAATTACTTGGCTCTTCTTGAAATCGTGTAATGCCGCCACTGATAAATTTGTATCCCAACAGAAGAAATCCACAAATCCAACATAGGACATATGGTTCCAACAAGATAGAGCGCCACCGCATTACCAACGTGATGTCGGTCAGTACCTTGACCTTGTTTTTTCAAATCGTTGGATTGGAAGGAAGGACAGCTAGAATGGCCAGCGAGGTCACCAGATCTTAAACCCCTAGATTTTTTCTTATGGGGATATCTCAACCACATAATTTAGATGACTTGAAGATTTGCATTACCAACACCATTAGATCTATCACGCCACAGATGTTAAATAATGTCAGACATCAGTTTTATTTAAGATTGGGTGTTTCCAGGACGTACAAGGGCAACATTTCGTGCATCTCTTACATTAACTGTAATTGTAATTTATTTGTATGTATTAAAATTGATATTTTCGAAATTATTGTTTCCTCGTTTCCTCCAGACACAGTGCTGAATTCCTCTTTGAATGTCCTTTCTAATGATGTGCCCCTTGGCATACCGTCTCGTGACGGCATAAGTGCAATCGAGCTCTCCAGTACTATTGACTCGCCCTGTATAAGCCAAAAGCGTTGCCACAATCTTTCATAAACGTACATAAATCGGAAACATGCACACAGCTTGGTTTATTTTGTTCACACTATCGAGGGTGTAATGTATTAGTAAATTCTCAATTTTTTAAAGATGTCTAGACATTAGATAGGAACAGAATTTTAATGCCATGTTCTTGGTGTTTTAATCTTAAAAAGTCTATCCATTTCAAAAATAGCTGTCAGTGATAGCATTATGAAATAAAGAAATTACTTCTTTGTAATAATTTATAGTTATTTGTATACCAACGCACTGAAGTTTGACTTTTTATCACGAATGTGGATTTAGATGTCCGTAGTGCTGAAGCAAATGAACCACATGAAGGGTAAAAACGGAACTTCAGTGCAGAGCTGCACATTATGTTTTTTAAATCGAGAAATCGCGAAATTAACATTTATCCAATAGCTCCTAGTTATAAGGCTATTACTAGTTCGATTTTAGACATCTAAAGTGGTCCATAACTCAATCGTACCGTAGTCATAACCCACTAGTAAGACAAAAACCATGTCACTCACTATTGTATTGTTGGTAGTACTGTCAAGCTATGTCAAATTCGAGATTACCAGGTTACGTTTCAAGTCAGTCTGTGTCAAATTACAAACAGACCCTAACCTATTAACCTCGAATTTGACATAGACTGAGAATACACTTCAGTACTGTCTAAAAATATAACTCGAATCACAGGCGACTCTAATTATAAATTTATTTGATCCCTCAGTACTTCCCCATTTGTCACTATGACTATTCCGGCTGTCAATACAAAATTTATGTTTTTAGATATTTATTGAGTTGTTGGATAACATTTTGTATGGCACGCGTGTGTTATTACAAATAATTAGCCCGAGAAAACTGTTCTCTTGTACTAATATGCTAATAACTGTTTTTGACCAAATCGTATGAGTTATATTGACGTTTTCTGTCACCCGTCTGTCACCCCGTCAACTGCAAATAGTCGTAAAATAATGGATTACTTCACTGCCGATTAAAAAATTTGGTGTGATACACACACACAACTTGCTTTTACAGTAATCTTATAATTAGCCAAAAATTGTATTTTTAATTTTTAAGCGTTAGTTGAGGAGACAAATTTTCTCTAAAATTTTAAGCTGAATTCAAAAATGTAATAATATACCGGGTGTTCTATTTAAAATAGGAGTTAATAAAAAAAATTGAAAAAAAAACAAAAGAAACCCATTTTATAGGTATTCAACTAGAAAATCACCTATCTCACATCAATAAACATTAAAAATGTTACAAAAATGTAAAGTTAAAAAAAATCCTTAAAGCCATTTTTGAAAAATCGAAAAAAACTGAAAATCACAAGAGTAAACACCATACTTCCGGTTATGCGATTTTCTTCAAAAGCTTGCTGTCGCATCTAGATAGTACACAAAATTTATACATGGAGTTTGAACGCCATACCTCTTTTCCTTTTTGAGATATTCTGTTCACAGATACACAGACACGCACACAGACAGACCAATAAACAAAAACATGTTTTTTGGGTTCAGGGAACTCGAAAACGTAAAGATCTGCTGAAAACTCAATTTCGAATTTTTGGGGTGAATCCAATACTTCCTTTATCGCAAAAGGAAGTAGAAATAGTATATTATGATACTAGTGTACAAGTACGCTTTTAAAGCACGACGACGAGTTTAAAAGCACGACGTGAAGCGAAGTGTTTTTAAAGTCGCTAGTGCTGTAATGGTACTTATACACGTGTATCATACGCAATTTTTCTACGATCGTAACAGAAATATAAAACCTTAGTTAGGTGACACTTTTCCGTCACATTGTGTTAGATATTCTAGGTTATGTTGACATTCAAACTTACGGCAAAGCGTGTTTTAATATAGTATTAAAACACGCCACTAATGATAACGTGCGAATAAGACGTAATTCGGGCGCTAATGTTAATAATAGTGCTACAAACGTCACTTTGGACACTAGAAAGTAGAAACGTACAAAAAGTTGTCATTTATCGTAGAAAAAATGTACTTTATTTAAGGGCGGACATTGGCTAAAAAGAGAATATTTAAAGATTAATGATAGATACCTATTTATGTCTGCTAATACGGCAAGTGTTATAATGTACTACCTACTTGAATGTTTCTATCTGGCAATAAAATTGAAAAATTTATATTTTTTGTCAAGAACTTTGAAACTCAGTATTATTGAAAGGAAAAACTCTTCGAGACAGATTGAAAAGTTTTGCAAAATCGTATTACTTTGAACCCATGAACCACCTTTCAAAGTTTGTGTCTAGGCCTCTAGGGTTGACACACTCTGTATATAAAATAGAAAACAACGATCTATTGATATTAGTTTAAAAACATTTGTTTCGACTTTGAAATGCGTGTCGTTTCTGGTCATTATCAAAATATAGTGTAAAATTATCACAATAGCGTGTCCTCGACTAGATTTGCAATTTTCAGTAGATATGCGTATTTATTTCGGTTATTTACTACGTATTACAAAATTACTAAATACCTCTTCGCGAGTTGTTACATAGTTCTGTATATAGGGAGCTAGTAAAAGCAGAATTTCAATGTGCAGCTGTGTTTGCAGTTGCCGTATACAATCATTGTGTGTGCACTAACGGCAGAAAATGTTGGTTATGAGGTAATTTCTAAATACGTAACGTGAAACTGAACGGTAGTGTCGTGTTAGTTTTACATTACTTAAGCTATTTAATTAATTAACTAGCCTGGATTGTTATAGGTTATGTTTATATTTTACGTAGAGGTATCTGCCGCTAACCAACTGCGTTGTGAATGTTTTCAATTTGGTAGCTGACAAACTGCAAGTCATATAGGCAACCAACCGTACAGATAAAAGCACTAATTTGTTCAATATCTACGAGGCGCGTCCAGTAAGTGTGTTCTGGCAAGAAATTACTGCTGAATAAGGTAAAAGAGTGAGATCTGGCAGACGTACTAGTAAAAAGTCACTCATTAGGTAACTGTTGACCATTTTACTTCCATTGAATTTACGTTTAGTTATACGAGTGATTTATATTGAACGCTGCAATAGAATATCAGCCAGTCGGTGGAATTGTTATGCAGCTGTCACCATAAACCATAAACGATAATTTACCAAAGTAAAAATTTGCAAGAGCTAACTAATAAGTTACTATGTGCTAACCTCATTGCCAAACCTAGCTCTTTTCCTTGATGATAATTTCTCACTCTAGCTTAATTTCTGGACGCGCCTCGTATAATCAGAATCGGTTAAATAAGTAAATATGCTAATGATATACGGGAAATGAACTACAAAATACAGATGAAATATGCAATAACCTACTGGTGAATACACCAATATATGCACATAAAGATGTTATTTTCTTGGTTATGATTAAAGCTGATATTATATATGGCGAATGCATATTTTCTATAATTGATATGCCGGCGAAACTTTCTGCATATGTATACCAATTATGTGATAGTAAATCATTTAAGCCAAGTTTCATTTTGCATATTTATAGGTTTTTGAGAATAATTTCTGGATTTTGCATATTTGGTTATATTGAGCAATAATTTGTAGTGTATGAACTTTTTGAGATTTTTTTATAAAATTTACTATTTCATTAAACTGATTAATACAGTTTTTATGTACAACTGAGATATATACTTTCACTTTCTGCCGCTGGAGTGCAGTGCGCGTATCGAAATAAGCAGAGGAAAGGGGAAGCCCATGTTAAAATCTTTGACTATATAAACATGGACTGCCAGCAACCCCCACTTTTCCCATAGAAGCAATGTATAAAAAATCAGCCAACATGGAATCCATTTCAAGAGTCGAACTTCGAGTGTTGGATGAATAATAGTCTGGCGGGGTTAGGGGAAATCTTAATTTTTTGTTGGCTTACAACGTGAAGTTGGTGTTGGCGGTCCATGTTTATGTAGTCAAAGGTTAAAATTAAGGACGTCATTGAATAAAAATTAGAGAAATAAATATATTCATAGAAAATAATTAAAATTTTTACATTATTTAGAATACTTCTACTTATTTTCAAGAAAATGAAGAGCATCAGTGGCGTAGCTACACTATGCCGGGCCTGGGTTCCGAATAATATCCGGGCCTTTTTTACAAAGTTTTCAAAACACTACAAATTGTATATATATTCAACATTAAATGAACAAAATGTAAAATGTAATGTTTTGTACAAAATATATATTTTATATGTAATCAATCAAGCTTTAAGCATATAAATATAACATAACAAACTCTAATGCTATTTGTAACTAACATACTTTAAGCATACATTCAAAATAACAAAACATATAAGTAGCACACATACCGACATACGCAATACATTGAAAACTATTAAGTAAAAACTTTTTTGCCCACTTTAGTACTTGCAAATTTTTGAATTAACTCCGTGACGTTTAATTTATTAGCTGTTTCATTTTATATTGAAAAAATCGATGGCGATGATAGTCTGCTTTGGTTCATACTATTTCTTAAATATGTTTTTATTAACTTGAGTTTAGAAAAAGAGCGTTCCGCAGTGACTACACTAACAGGAATTGTCAAAAATAGCAAACATGCATTTAAAATTTCTGAGTAACTACTACAAGAAGAAAAATTTTGAATTAATATAAAATTAGTTAAATCTGCAATTGAATGTATACACTATTTGCCTCGTCTAAACTTGTGCTCTCTAAAAATTGAATAATTGAATAACTTAATTCTATATAAATGAAATGACTTACTGCTTGAGCTCGGAGATTCATCTGGTTGGTTTTTAAATATCTGATCAATTTTTATAATTTTTTTTATTTTCTCTTGTTTTTCCGTCCTTTCTTTCCGTTTTATAGCACCTGATTTATGGCTATATTTTTTTGTGTTCATTTCTAAATTGAATTAAAAAATAATACTAATGAAAAACTAACACGATCCGTACTAAGCACAATTTTTTCCAAACTGAATCAGGAAGTTAAAAATTTTAATATTTTGACAACAGCTAAACGTGCTTATTACCTCTTTTTCTGAGTAATTCCCCGAATTATTGGGCCTATACTTTATAGGCTTTCATGAAACGTGCTTAATTGTCAAAATATACGGCCTTCCACACCAACGCTCACAGTATCACATTTCGAAACGACTACAAATACATAACATTACAAAACTATGCTCAAAATGGATTTTTTCATTCTTAATCATGGAATCCCCTCAGAATAAAGAATAAAAGGTGATTGTTTTTATAGAACTTATAAGAAACGCGGGCCCCCAAAACGCGCGGGCCCTGGTTCCGCGGAACCCGCGGAACCCCGGTAGCTACGCCACTGAAGAGCATATTATGTGCATATATTGTTACTTGGGGTGCATATAGTCAACAAAATGTATGCACATATATGAGGCATTTTTTCGTACATTTGAGTGCATATAATTATCAGCTTTAGTTATGATGATTAACATCTGTTTTTAAAATTCCGCGTTTTGGTCTCAATTTTTTCACTCAGATTGTTGCTTCTGTCACCTTCTTATTCGCTGTTTCGAAAAGATCATCCATTACAGCAATGAAAGTAAAGTTTTGTATGCATAGGCCATGTACACGAACTAGATTTTTGATCTCATTATATACATGGTGACAAACTAACATACGTGGCTATGAATTTCAACGACCAAACCAAGGCAAATAATGTATATACACATGGGTGTTATAAGTAAAGCTGATAATTATATGTACTCTAATGTACGAAAATATGCGCATATATGTGCATAAATTTTGTTGACTATATGCACCCAAAGTAACAATATATGAACATAATATGCTCTTAATTTTCTTGAAAATAAGTAGACGTATTCTAAATAATGTAAAATTTTAATTATTTTCTATGAATATATTTTTTTCTCTAATTTATTTTTATTCAAAGACGTCATTCATTTTAACCTTTGACTACATAAACATGGACTGCCAGCGCCACTTCACGTTGTCAGCTAACATAAAAATGAGATTTCACCCTAACCCCTCCAGACTATTATTCACCTAACACTCGAAGTTCGACTCTTGAAATGGATTCTATGTTGGCTGATTCCTTATACATTGCGTTTATGGGAAAAGTGGAGGTTGCTGGCTGGCAGTCCATGTTTATATAGTCAAAGTTTTTAACTGGGACTGCCTTTTTCCTCTGCTTATTTCGATAGGTGCACTGCACTCCAGCGGCAGAAAGTGAAAGTATATATCTCAGTTGCACATAAAAATTGTATTAATCAATTTAATGAAATAGTAAATTTTATAAAAAAATCTCATACACTACAAATTATTGCTAAATATAACCAAATATGGAAAATCCAGAAATTATGCTCAAAAACCTATAAATATGCAAAATATGCAAAATGAAACTTGGCTAAATGATTTACTATCACATAATTGGTATACATATGCAGAAAGTTTCGCCGTCATATCAATTATAGAAAATATGCATTTGCCATATAATATCAGCTTTAATCATAAGACTCTGACAGCGATTCCAAGGATTAATATCGAGCAGTCGTAGGTTTATTTTTTAATTGTTGTAATAAAATAATCCTGAACACGAAATACTTATATAATTTTATATAAATGCTTAAAATGAAACTTTCTGCACTCCATATTATAACTATATGACGAACAGGAAATCTGTCTCTATATTAGTACAATTGGGAGCATAAAAAAGGAGAGACTAGAATAATTTTCAAAAAATAAATTTTGTATTCTGTTAGCTGTTTCGAACAAACTCATTTATTAGTATGTTTGGCGCATATTAGCTCTTACCTAAATTCTTATAAAGTTAGTAGGACAACATTAAAATATCCCACAAAATGTGTACAGGAGTCGGTGAACATTTTGATTACCATTAAGATTAAATATTTGTTTCCACAATTTTTTCCGTGTGTCAACATTTCTTTGGAGCTCAGTCTTCAAACGATCCCCAATTTATCATTGGGGATAACACGTATATTTAAATATTCTGTGACTATTCTGCCATAATGTGATGGCACACCATCGTTCATATACCATAGGGAAACATCATCTTGTAATGAAAATATTTTATTTTTTAGGGAAAATATCTTTTTGTGCTTGGGTAGCCCTCTAGTTGACATAATAACAAAGGTGGATGAAGAGTTCCTGATACGCTACAACCTTAAACCAAATGATGCCATTGCAGTCAATGAAACAAATAGAAAACTATTTGGCGACTTGCAAGAGTTCCAACTGAAGTACCAAGCAGGAGGTTGTGCCTTGAACACTGCTAGAACCTTTCAGTGGGTGCTGAAAATTCCTAATATTAGTGTTGTTGTTGGTGCAATCGGAAAGGACAACTATAGTAACATACTCAAAGATTGCCTGAGTCGAGAGTTAGTGAGCTACAAATTCGTAAAAATAGAGAAAGAAACCACAGGAAAATGTGCCGTGTTATTAAACGGCGACAACAGGTCCCTGTGTACAGATTTAGGGGCATCAAAATTCTTTGAGTTACAACATCTGGACAATGGAGCGATTTGGGATGCAGTGGAAAATGCCCAATACTATTACGTTCCGGTAAGTACATCATATGCGTATGCATCCGTTTGATGAAAATTGGAGTTTAAGTATAGTGGTGTTTAAGGCTTTCTTTCTTGGGGTCTCCGTGGATTGCTTACAGAAGGTCGCCAAACATTCTTTAACTGAAGGGAAAACGTTTGCTTTTAATCTAAGTGCTCCTTTTTTAGCAGAAAAGTACAAGACTGAAATGTTAGCATTACTTCCTTTTGTCGACATTTTGTTCGGAAATGAAACAGTAAGTTATTGTTATTTTTGACTAGTATTAGTAAACACATTTCTATTTTAGGAAGCTCGGGCATTTGCAAGGGCTCTAGATTTTGGTAGTAGTGATTTGCACGAAATTGTTTTACATATTAACAATTTCCCTGCAAAGGCTTCCAGTAAAAACAGGATGACCGTCATTACCAGAGGGCCTCACCCCGTTTGTGTAGCAGTGAGTAGCAAAGTGCAAGAATATTCTATTAATAAGCTGGAAGAAGGGTCAGTAAAAGATACCAGTGCAGCAGGCGATGCATTTGTTGGTGGATTTATGGCTCAGTTCGTCATGAAGAGACCGTTGGATCAGTGTGTACTATGTGGCATAAGCACAGCTGGTAGAATTATACAAAATATAGGTTGTAGTTTTTAAATAGGAAATGTTCATTTTTATTTTTTCATTGGGCCCTTATTGATTTATATTTGAATGAATGTTAAAGTGATAACATGTGTTCACTATTTTTTGTTTCATTTAGAAATCATTGCTACGAACAAGCAAATTGCGGAAGTATTCCACATATACCTACTTCATAAGAGACTTTAGCGAATATGAATTTTTTTGTACCATTCCATAGAATAATTAGTTACCAAAGATTACTATTATCAAGTAATAGCACTGACATTGTCTAATTATCATATAATATTTTAATGTAAGTAAAAAATGTGATATCAATTTTAGGCAATCAATAACATCAAGTTAACACTACAGAGTATGATCAAACTATAAATTAATTTAATATCTACTGATAGGTGATCAAAAATGTCATATAGCAAACGCTGTCGATGCAGGTGGTTGGGGATCGATTAAAAGTACTCAAATGGAGTTGAATGACTGGTGGAGTGATGTCATTTGACAGATGTATGCAATAGTCATTTTAACTAATTCAGTTCACCGCCCCTTTACATTTTAATTCATATTTTTACACCGGAAGTAAGAATGTTCATTTTCAAATGCAGTTCCCAAATGTTCTGTTGTAAATCTTTAAATCTATTATTCAAAAGCATTACTGAAGTTGCCCTTTCAAAATATGATTTTTGTCGATATTTTCTCTCTCATTCAATATTTTGAATGTTTCACTAACTAGCAACTAATAAAACATGTGGAAATGTAATATAATTTAGTTGTTAATAAGGTTAATAAATTACCAACAAAATTTCTGCAACCGATTCTATAATATCGGTTTGCATTTAGAATTTTATTACTTACAATAAATTAATCAAAACACTTTATAATGCATTTGGATAGAAGAACAATACTTAATTGATAATTAGCTGAATTATCAGGATTTTTTACTATATGCTACGACACCGCATAGAGGGTCTAAAACCTTTACATCAGCTCAAACGCATTGGAATACATCCATATATGTACATCGTAAGATAATGATTGTAAACTTCTTGGTAAATAAAAATAACCTGCAGTAGACTATAATTTTAAACATTATACAAAATCCACATAAAAGTGCATTATCTACTCTTTTGGAGGTATTGACTGGATCCAACTTTATATACCTATGACCTATCTACACACTGGTTGAGTTATTATTTATCCTGAAAATTAGGTTGACAGTTATAATAACTAGCTCGAAGCATTATTGTCTTTAATTTTTTTATGTAATTAAAATAATTAAAGTATTTTATCTAGGTATAATGTTTAATCGATGTATAATTGATGTATAATTATCTGAATTCGGAACAAGTTACCCCAACAGTCAGTTAGTTGTGTCTAAGTTAAACAGCCAAACTTATTGCAATTTGCAAAGGCTTTTTAAGATAATAATTGATAATATTTGTTTGTGTGAGATAAACGGCAATGCCTCCTCTCGCTTTTATGATAATAATAATGTACAGCCATAAATTTGGAGACATTGAATTTTTGTTTATTATCTATTTATCAAAAAATGTTATTCTCTATAAAAGTTTCTGTATCTACTCCAACTGAAAATGCACTTGCCAAAATTTAGATATATCATTTTGTGTACGACGGAGGTTTGAAAATATGAAAGTATTTCAAGAATAAAGTACCTTTACTTTTCAAAATACAAAAGAATATTACTTAGAAAAATTATTTAGAAAAGTTACTTAGAATTAAAGGAAGCTGTCAAATCTGAAGTCACAGCCACATACACTGAAAAACAATTTTTACTAGTATATCCGATAAGGATGTATTGTCAAACTTGAGTTTCGCTCACCTTAATCTCAATCTCAAAAGCCTTAGATTCTACAGTCCATTTCTGAACATAGCTTCCTTCATACCTCTCCATTTACTTCTATTTTGCGCTTGCCTTGTTCAGTTAAATACCGCTGTTAATTTGACATTATTTGTTTAGCGCAGATACGGTCTCCAATGAAATAGAGTATTGGTCAATCTCTCATCGTCGTATATTGTCTGTTCATCTGACATCTGCGCTGTCAGTTTGACATTTTGTTGGTGGTAACAAAATTCCTGTTACTCTTAAGTTTATTAACTTGGCTACACTGCACTTGTGATTTTTTAATTTTTGTTTCACACAAATGTCATGTAGCATTACATGATAAAATTTAGACGAATGAAATGGAGGGTAAACGTACAAAGGCTGTGTTAACTGCTCGCCAAAAACAAGCTGTTATAAATTACTACAATGAACAAAAAGGAGTAAAAAATTATTACACGGTCCGGTAAATTGCGCATGCGCAAAAATGTAACGTTGAACATACCCTCTTCTTGTATTTTTCTCTAAAAAAAATTCATCAAGACCTAACAACTAACCTAAACCGCTAACCTGAACCACCGCCAAGAGCGCAACAACATTGCTTTAAACATTACGTGACGATAGCGGCTCCCACAACATTTTTACGTACGCTGATCGAACTATAAAACATACTCCGCTCCCAGCGCATGAGCAATAGACTGGACCGTATACTAAATTTGACCTCAAAAAGGTTTTTTTCCACATTTAACTAAAACTGAAATTGGAAGAAGAGCTGCCAAAGTCTTTTTGGTAATATGTGGTTTTACCAATAAAAGGTGTTTATATTTAATTTAACTTAAGGTATTTTAGATTAGTGAATCTCAGGTTCGTACTATTATTGATAATTATAAAAAGGTTGTGCCAACAACGAGTTCGAATAAAGGTGGTGCTAAAACGCAAAATCAAATCGATGATTTTATGTGCATTTTTAAAAAACTGAAATTGCAAAAAAAATTCGCTCCTTTCATGAAAAAAATCAGCATTTTACAATAAAAGATTTATACAACTACGCTGTGAATCCCTTGGAATATACTGAATGTAAGACAACTTTATATAAAATTATCAAATCCATGGGATTTCGCAAAAAAAATGCGACAATAAAAAAATATGTGAAAGCTCACATGTTCATGTGGCAAGAGTGAAATTTTTACGGAAATATATTCAGTATATGTAGGCATCTGAAGAAATTGTATTTGTTTTTATTGATGAAATCTGGATATACCAAAACAATTCCGAGATTCGAACTTGGACACATGATGATGACGAAAAAGCTCATCCAAAACGCTTTAAAAGTGAAGGACGACGATTTACCGTGTTGCATGCAGGATGCAAATATGGTGTTTTAGGAGATTGTAGCTTGCTTGTGGATACAAAAATAGAACATCGTGATTACCATCATACAATGAATGGTGAAGTATTTAAAAAATGGGTTCAAGAGCAACTTATTCCAGGTATGTATCAATTCCAAAAAAAATGTATTGTGATAATGGACAACGCCTCATATCATACAGTAAAACTAGAGAAACCTCCAAATTCTAATTCTTCAAAGCAGTCTTACAAAGACTGGTTGATAAAACATACAGTGCAGTTTGATGACAATATGCTTAAAAAACATGATGATACTAAAACGACTTATGTTATTGATGAGTTATTCAAATTACACAGATATAAAGTCTTAAGGCTTCCTGCGTATCACTGTCAATATAATGCCATAGAACTGGTATGGGGATTTGCTAAAAATTATTACAATAAGAATATCTAAAAAACAGAAACAGTATCAGATCTAAAAGGATGTACGTGAACAAAAAGTCTGTGAAAGGAAGGTTTATCCAAATTCACAGTTGAAATGTGGAATAACAGTGTTGTTCACTGTGAAAAATTAATTTTACAGGATTGGAAAAAATATATGGGAGATTTGCCTGTTCAGAGTGTTCCACCTCTTGAAGAATCAGATAATTGAGATCTACCAATATTTGATTCTGAATAAAAGATTTTTTGTTACATTGTTTGTTTACCAATGTATACATCGAGAGATCCAAAAAAAACTGTTCCTCAGCGGGCTGTGGAAATTCAACGTATGAATAATATGTTGGTGACACTGTACGTCAATGTCAAATTCGAGGTTAGCAGGTTAGGATTTGCGTCATTTTGTGTCATAACTGCAAACATCTGACAATTCTAGGTCTTCTTATCGTCTCGTTTTTAT